>JAMQGT020013140.1:0-202774 GCA_024447675.2 Pterophyllum scalare | reverse complement strand
GGCCAGCAAATACTGCACCTTTTTAGTTTTGGGAAGATTAAGTGTTGAAAGGTCATTTAATATTAGAACATTCACTGTTATAGGGATCGGTACTTGGATCACCTCTGATAATTTGGATGCCATATTAGTCCAAAAACGACTAACAGGAGGGCAGCTCCATATCATATGAAGGTATGTGCCGTGAGCTTTCAGTGAACAGAATGTACATAAAGGGCTGTTGATAATTTTCATATAGTGAAGCTTGACGGGAGTGATATATGTTCTGTGTATAAAATTGTAATGAATTTGTTGATGGTCTGGATTGCGTGATACCTGCAAAATATCAGACCATACCGCTTTCCAATTAGTTTTCTGGCTTAACTCTGGGCAATCTCGGCCCCAGACCATTTCTACCGGAAGTCTGGGGTGATCAGGGATGGTCAAAGCCTGATAAAGCTTGGACACCAAACCTTTGGTTTTAGCCTGCACTGTAAGTAGTTTATGAAATGGATGGGTAGGTAGAGGGCCCCGCCAGGGGACTCCATATGCCTTGAGTGCTGATCTTAATTGCAGATAAAAGAAAAAGGAGGAGCCTGGCAGATTGAATGCACTCTTAACCTCAGAGAACGTGAGCAGTCCAGTCTCATTAAAAATATCTTTAAGGTAGTGAATACCCCTCTGTTCCCAGTGTGGGGCAGATATAGGTCTCCCACCTATTAAAAGTGCTCTATTAGAGAATATTGGGGAAAAAGTATGCCATTTACAGGGAAGATGACAATGAGTTTCAGCAGCTCTCCATGTCTGTATAAGGTGAGAGATGACAGGACCAAAATGCAGCTTGCATTGTTTGTCGGATATACCAACAAATAAAATATCCTGAAGGGACCAAGGAGCTACCATGCTACTCTCTAAGGATCTCCAGGAAACAGGAGTGTGCGGATCAAACCAGTAAAGCAAGGGCCTTAATACGAAAGACCAAAAATAAAGTTTAAAATTTGGAATAGAGAGACCACCCTCTTCCCTCCTCCTCTGTAAGATGGACATTTTCAGACGTGGCCGCTTTCCCTTCCATACAAATTTGGAAACTGCAGACTGAAGTTTACTCCAGAAATCAGAAGGAGGCGGAAGGGGAAGCATAGAGCTGACAAAATTAATCCTGGGCAAAACGTTCATTTTTATGGTTGAGATGCGGGATCGAATGGACATAGGAAGACCCATCCATCTGTCCATATCCTTCAAAACATTGGCCAGAGCAACCGAGTAGTTATGGTTAACAATTTGATTTATGTTGGGGAAAACTTCGATTCCCAAATATAAGAATCGTTCAACTATGGGAATGTTCACAGAGACCGCTGATTCTTTAGCAGAGTCATTGAGATGTAAAAGTGCAGATTTGGACCAGTTAATTTTAAACCCTGAAAGCTGCCCAAATTCCTGACATATGGACAAAAGATAAGGTACAGATAGAGTGGGATTCTCCAGGAACACAAGCACATCATCTGCATATACTGAAAGCTGATGTCGCGTGTCACGAATACATATAGGTGAGACCATGTTGGATTGGTGAATAGCTTGGGCTAAAGGTTCAAGAGAAAGGACAAAAAGTGCAGGGCTCAATGGGCAGCCTTGGCGCGAGGACCTGGAGACTGGAAATAAGGGAGAGAGTTTCTGACCAGTTAGTACCTGGGCTGAGGGATTTGAGTATAACACTTTAATCATACTGATGAAAGTGGTCCCACAGCCCATTGCCTCCAATACAGACCAAAGATATGACCACTCCAATCTGTCGAAGGCTTTCATCGCATCAAGGGAGAGTAATGACATTGGGGTCTCACTGCCTGACGCCGCATCTATTATATGAAGAAGGCGCCTGACGTTATCTGCTGCTAGCCTTGATTTTATGAAACCTGTTTGGTCAGGACTTACCAAGACAGGCATGTAAGGTTCCAAGCGAAGAGCAAGAAGCTTTGCAAAGATCTTCAAATCTGAATTCAGTAGGCTAAGGGGACGGTAACTAGAGCATTCTGTTGGGTCTTTATCCTTTTTCAGGAGTAAGGAGATTAAAGCAGTATTGACATCTCTTGAAAACTCACCCTTCTCAATTGAGAAAAGTATCATCTCAAAAAGGAAAGGGCCCAGTTGTTCCCAAAAACAAACATAGAATTCCGGGGGGATCCCATCAATGCCTGGCAATTTGCCCCTCTGCATTTTCTGCACTGCAATTTTTAGTTCCCCTAACGTAATCAACTTATCTAAATTGACTGCATCAGATCTAGGGAGCTGGGGCAAATCTAGCTGATTTAACCATTTATCACAAAATGTTCTGTTTGGAGTAATCTCTGACTGATACAGGTCAGCATAGAAAGTTTGAAATATTTTATTAATTTTATCAGGATCAGTACTAATATTGCCATCTTCAAATTTTATGGCAGGTATATCTGGAAAGTAGAAACAAGCTGGGGAGAGGCATAGCTAAGAAATAGCTCAATTCTAGCACCGTAAAAGTAAATTTGTGCCTGGCTCTGTGGATTAAAACGTAAAATCTTTGGAGGAGGGTGTTAATTGTTCGCCATATGTCTAGAATTGTCCCAAATTTTGTGGCCCAATTGTTCTTAGTAGTAGCATGCGTAGCCTGTGCCTAATTCATCCTGACGATGCCACATTTGATCTATCAACTGCTGGGTCCCACACAGCATTAAAGTCTGCACCAACAATGAAAGAGTAGTCACTTAATTCAAGCATTTTAGTTGTTAGGGTATTATAAAATGTAGGATCAAAAACATTTGGGGCATATGCAGATATTAGAACAATTTTCCTAGTATTCAATTCGGTTCTGGAGATCACAATCCTGCCAGCATCATCTGTCCAGGATGACAGAACTCTTAGAGGAAGATTCCATCTAGCAACAATAGCCACACCTTTTGTTTTTGTAGTGGCTGCAGAGAATGCTATTGTGTGATAGAATTTATCTGCCAGACGCCCAGCATCAGCTGACAATAAATGTGTCTCCTGTAGCAACGCAATGTCAATTTTTTTACTTCTCAATAAATTCAGAGTGCTCCTTCGCTTATGAGGCGCATTCAAGCCGCCACAATTCCATACTAAAAGTGTAAGTTCACCCATTATTAATGGAGCAGTGTTCAAAATACAGGCATTTTCCCCAAGGTACTATGTACTCAACCTTTACTCCACACAACTCAAACAAAGATGCATACAAAGTTAAGTCCCTTATTACACAGAACATAAAGAAAACCGACATAGAGAACATCAAAAATAAAATAAAAACCATGAACAGAGAGAAAAAGGAGAAAAAAACAAATATCAATGCGTGCAGGTCTGTGATTTATAGTGGATGTGGGGCAGCAAAAAAGAACAGACCAGCCCATATTCATATTACAAACTGCAACTAAAACAGCCAATCCTGATTCAGGCTAAACTAAATGACAAGAGGAGGCTCACCATATGTAGACCTCGCTATGAGCTCCATCGCAAGCGGCCCGTTAAATTTAAAGGCCGCAAACAGGTATATAGTCGAGCTCAAGTTCTCAAACTACAAAACAATGTAGAACAAAAACCATGTCCACCTCAGTTTCAAAGCCCTTGCGATAAGGGGCAGTTATTGCGAGAACGGACGGTCATCATGTTCCGCTGGATTCTCCGAGACGTCCGTCATCATGGCAGATGTCACCGAGTGCACCGGAGTAACAGCGGCCACGTAATCCTCCGCTTCCCTAGAGGAGGTAAAGGACCTGTATTGGGCACCCTCTTTGATCTTCAGTGTTGCAGGGTATAGTAGAAAGAAATCCAGGCCCTTAGTCCGTGCTGCATCCATGGCTTGGTGGAAAGCTTGTCGGCGTTTGACAGTGAAATTGCTGTAATCAGGAGAGAAGCGAATTTTCCGCCCATCAATTGTGAGGGGGGATTTCTTCGCAGCACGCAGGATGGCTTGCCTGGTAGTGTAGCAAAGCACACTGAAGATCAAAGTGCGGTTAACTCCCCGGTTACGAGCATCGCTGTAAATTCGGTGAGCCCTCATAATCTCAATCTGGGTGTCTACAAGAGCAGGAAACCATTTGGGGAGAGAGCTTGTGAGATATTGGGTAGCACTGGAACCTTCGAGCCCCTCTTTCAGGCCAATGATGTGAACATTGCATCTTCTATTTCTGTCCTCCATATCTGCTAGCTTCAGCTCCAGTTCCTGAAAAGCATGGTTATGACGATCAAGTACGTTCGCGTTGCTCTCCACGGAGGTTTTAAGTTTATCCATATCGGATCTGATAGAGTCGAGACCAGCAGTCAGTGAGGCTAGTTCAGCATGGATGGCACTTAGCTTTTCGTCGTTGTCTTTCCCCATCTGTTGAATCTGGGCAAAACGTGGTTCAAGGTAGCCTCGTTGCTTTTCAAGCAGGCATCAATGTCCTGTCGGCTGCCTTTGTTCTTTGCAGACATACTGAGTTGACTGTCTTTAGTAAACAGAAATAATCAGTATCGAGCCTGGTGGCCCGAGAAAAAAACCCCACTATTTGGCACGGCTAGGTCAGGAGCTGAACGTTTAGGCCGCCATCTCATCCAGCTGATCACGTGTCTCTTGTTATTTTATTTGTTAATTGAATGTAATTAACAGGATCAGGATTGGTCAGTGTTAGCAGTGACAGTGGATCTGAGGATGCAGTATCATTTCCAGTTATTGGATTGTTAAATACATATTTCTCTGGCTCAGTAGTCAAACGCATGGTGTCCAGCTCAGTGGACATGTTTGTAACCCCATGAAAAATAGATTTCTTAAATAGCAGTTGCATGTTTTCTTCATGCGTAATGAGGAATAAAAACACAAATCTTGACTAAGGTTCTCATAAATCATGCATGAAAGGGTTAAAATTCATCTTGGTTTTCTCACATTGCACATAAATTAGATGAAGCGTTATTGGCTTCCAGAGGGTGATGGTAATGTCTTTGAAGCTTTTTTCATGAATGCCAAATCCCAGCAGGGTGCTTTCTGCACATGTTGCAGATAGCTATCTAGAAGCTGGGATAGAGATGATTTTTACATGCTGCAAAATTGCTTATCGACTTCATTATGACAAGACCTAATTTTTTCACAAATCACACCATTGAGACTTGGTATATTTCAGTATGTTTGATCCACTGTTCATTTAGGCTGATACGTTTAGCAGGTAGTGTTCTCTGTCTGATTTTTAGTTCGTCCAAAGATAATAAGATGATTTTTCTCCCCATGGCCAGTTGATTGGTTGAAGAGTAGATCTGAGATGTGTTTTTACTGTCTACACCTCTAATTGCTTCATTATCCAAATGTGATCCAGTTTGGTGCCAAAGGGAAAAAGAAACCTCCTCCTTGCAGCCACATAGACTCCAATAGGAATTACTGGAAATACCTCACACAAGTAAGCACTTGACTACTGGGGATTATCACAAGTGTGAGTAATAAAAGAGACCTAATCCCCCCAGAAACTGAAGTAGGAAACCAGTGACACTTTTGCCATTTTGCCAGTATTTTTATCCGAAGTGCCTGCATGGGCCTGAATCAATAAAAAACTATTTCCATCATAATAGTATTGCAGGAAAACCATTTTTTTTTGTTGAGAGATCTTGGAAGTTTCTCTCTGTTATTCACCGGTGGCTCCAGAGTGCATCAGTATTCTGTGTGAAATCGCTGAACAGAATCTCGGTAACCGTTCTTTTACCAGGGGAATTTCAGTTGCATGAGCTGACATGTTTATTCAGTAATCCCTTCTATTTCCAGAGCAGTTTTAGAAATAAAAACAGTCTCAACAGAAAAGTATTTGAACAAAACGCCCCGTGTATTTGCACACTGTTCACACGGGAGATCAGAGCCACCAGAGAAAGCTTCTGCCCAGGGGTGATATCCTCATTCACATTTCACTGTTGCCAGTGAGTGACATAATTAGGGTTGTGCCCCAGTTGTACAACAGAATATCATCAGGGGAAACATAGTTGGCTTTCCCAGCATGCTTTAGAAGGGGAGAGGGGGAGACTCTAAAAGAGTAGCTTTGCATGATTCATAGTTCAAAGTAATTTTTATTTATCTTATGCCCTTGGTGCAGGCGCCAGTAATCCACTGTGGTGGACTGGTGACAGACATGTAGCTTGGGGGCCAGAATCAACTAAGAGTTTAAGTTGGCCCACTGGATGGTTTTCCAAGTGCAAAGTGTTAAAATTGCAGCAAAGTCATTAATTACAAAGCCGCCTTCGTGCCTTCCTTTGTTGTCATGCCAGATTTGCTTCACAGAAGTGACAGCGTCAAGTGAAGTTAAAAATATGTTAGATCCATCCTAGTTTGAATCACACAGATGTCAAATATCACAGTCCATGAGGCCGCTTGTAGAATTTTCCTATCATGACTGACCTGGAAAGAAAAAAAGATGTTTTTCTGAGACAACAGGCCAGTTGTCTTTTGGATCTCTTGGATCTTTGATCATCAGACCAATGAAAACTTTTGCTTCCTTTAAACAGGTTGTGTTTTTTTGTTTGTTTTTTGGCCTTTGCTTGCTTGCTGTAGTTTTTCCTTGCATTTGCAGATGCAGTATCAGACTGTGTACACTGGTAGATAAATGACTGTGTGACAAATGACAGACCCATCTCAAAGCCCATCTGACTGACAAAAACTGACAAGCCCTTCCATGACTCCATATTGTAAATCCTCAGCAGTGACTTTGTGGCTTCAGGCACTTCTTTGATTGCTATGATTTCAATCCATTTTCTTGCTTGTGAAACTGGAAACAGCTGGCCAACACCAGAACACAGCAGCACATGTGGCTCTAATAGAAATTATTTACTGTCACAAGAGAGCTGAGAACAGTGGAAAAGACAAGTTGTTGCTATTGTAGAATATCAGAATATGAATATGTTGCTTGTGAAATTGAAAGATTTGCCGTTTGATATGTCCATCTCAGTGGTTTACTGGGAATGACTCATGAATATTAATTATCTCAGCTCAGTCAGAGAGTGACTCTTGGTGTGAGATTGAGATGACCCCAGAGAAACAATTAGCAAGTGGAAAAAGAGGAGCTTCTTGTTTGATTTCTCTGGCTAGTTGCTCTTTTTCTTAGAGTTGCTGAGAGAGTAAGAGCTATGAAAATGAGAAAATATGCATGTCTACAATGGTGGAAGGCTAGCTATTTTGTTAGCGTAATGAACAGGTTAGACACAATTACAGTCTATTATGTTTTGCTTCATTGATGCCTGAAATCATGTATTAACACCCAACAGACCTATCACAATGACCTGCATTGAAGATTGAGTCTGCAGCCAGTTTGTGATCTTCCTCTCCAAATTGCTGGACTGCTGTTTTGTCACATTGGAGGAGATCTGGTGCTTATCAGAGATTCAGGACTTCTGCTGAGAAATCTAAAAATAGCAACACTGAATGGAGTCCATGGGTGCACAAAAAGAAGACCAGGAACAGGAGAGCAGATGAATCTAAAATAACTATAGTTCTTCATTATTTATTTTGTGTGTAAACGGAGCCTTTATCTGCCTCCGTCTCACTCTGTCCCTAGCATCCTCTTCTGTCACACCAACCCTCTGCACGTCCTCCTTCACTACACCTGTGAACTGTGCTCCCTCCTGTGCACATGTCCAAACCATCTCAGCCTCGTCTCTCTAACCTTGTCTCTAAACCACTCAATCTGAGCGGTCGCTGTGTTGTACTAACTTCTAATCCTGTCCATCCTGCTCATCCCAATGACAATCTGAGCATCTTCACCTCCAGCTTGGCCTCCTGTCTTTTTGTCAGTGTCACCATCTCCAAACTATTATCTCACTACCATCTTGAAAACCTTTCCTTTCGCTCTTGCTGCTCTCCTTCTGTCTAAATCACCCCTGACTCTCATCTCCACCCACTCCGCCCTGCCTGCATCATCTACTTTCACTTCTCTGATGTAATCCCACCCCCACCTTGAACCCATTTGTCACCCCTATTTCATATCTCAGCACTGTCTCTCTCTCTCCTCAAACATGTCCTGCACCACCCTCATATACTTCTCTACAACTTCTGACTTCCTCGTGCAGTACCACAGTTCCTATTTCAGCACCCCATCATCTGCTTTCTCTGGATCCACAAAGACACAAAGACTCTGACCTTCTCTGTACTTCTCCATCAACACCCTCAAAGCAGACATTGCATCTCTAGAGCTCTTTCTCAGCATGAAGCCATACTGCTGCTCACTAGTCGTTACCTCTCTCGCCTTAACCTAGCTTTAGTAACTCTTTCCCTTAACTTCATTGTATATGGTTGATGAGCTTTATCCCCCCGTATTTACTACATCTCTGTACATCACCCTTGGTCTACAAAATCAGTGCCGATACGGTTCTTCTCCATTCCTCTCATTCTCCAGGATTGTGTTAAATAATGTGGTTAAAAAGCCCACTGCCCTGTCTCTTAGACATCTCCATACCTCCACAGGTATGTCATAGCTGCCCCATTTCTTCATCCTCTGCACTTCCTCATTTACTGTCCTCCATCCGTCCTCCTCGCTCTCTCATTTTCTACATTCATCAGCTCCTCAAAGTACTCCTTCCATCTTCTTTACACACTCTCTTCACTTGCTAGCACATTTCCATCTCTATGCTTAATTTCGCTTATCTGCTGCACATCCTTTCCAGCTTGATCTCTCTGCTTAACCAATCGATAAAATTCCCTTTCTCTTTCCAGCCTTACATACAACTCACTATTTTCCTTTCCTATTTGCCTTTTCCTCCTTCACCACTCTCTTATCCCTAGCCTCCCAGGACACCTGTCTGCTTTCTTAATTTCCCTGACTGTCCCACTTTTTCTTTGCTAACCTTTTTCTTTGAATGCTCTCCTGTGCTTCCTCATTCCACCATCAAGTCTCCTTGTCCTCTTTCCTCTGTCCAGAGGATACACCAAACACCTTCCTGGCAGTTTCCCTCAGCACTGCAGCTGTACTTTCCTAGTCATCTTGTAATGCTTCCCCATCACCCAGAGCCTGTCTCAACTCCTTGCTAAACTCTGTTCAACATTCTTCAACTCAGTGCCTTATAAATAAAATTGACCATTTAATCCCTGCCTCTGCCTTCACTGGCTTCCTCTTCTTGAGTTCCAAAGACATTATCTCTTTTAGATTGTACCTTCTTCTTAAGATATGTAAGATACAGTCCACCTGTGTACACTTTCCTCCATTCTTATGTTGCCCTCTGTTTCTCCCTCTTCATAAAGCACTTGTTCACCTCAGCCATTTCCATCCTTTTTGTAAAATCTTTTTACAAGTGGAGAATGTAAAACAGTTATGTTCATTTCTGTGTTCATTGGACAAGACACGGGCAGAAGAGCTGCATGTGGCTCTGGAGCCACGGGTTTGAGACCCCTGATCTAAATGCTAAAAAATTATGAATTATAAAAAAGAAAATCCTCACTTGCGCTCCTAAAAGGTTTGAAAGGTGTAAACAGGAAATCCAACAGCAGCCACGCTGTCCGTCCTTATATTTCTCACTGAAAAGGATTATAAAAATATTAATAAAATAATATATATATAATATATATATATATATATATATATATATATATATATATATATATACAGAATCTGAAAACATCCAGTGATGAGCACTGACAAGACAATACAATGAAAGTTATTTTCTTCTTCGAATTATTATTTATAATTTTCTTAATATAACCTTAGTTTGTTTACACCATCTTAACAAAGCCAGCTATCATTTCAAAGCCATTAAATAGACATTCACCTCACAGACAAACAAAAGCACGGTGAGATGTCATACATATGCCTGTGGGTGAGGAAACTGACGTGTTTATATCTTCATGTGTGTCAGTATCTCTTAAATGTACACCATCATACTTGTGTGCAAAGTTTTGGTTTGCGCTCATCAGACTCCTGTCATAATTTCTCTAATGCTTTGACAGCACAACAAAGCACAACAAAGCGCGGCTCATTTCCAGAACGGCGTTCAGCAGCACGAAGCATTAACGAAGCAGACCGGGGGATCCAGCGACTCTGAGCAATGTTTGGTCATCTGTTCCAGGCCTTTTTGCGGGGGTAGATTTGGATACTGGCTTGAAGCCCAGATAAAATGGGTGAACTGCAAGACAGTTAAAGCCTTGTTTCCATCTAAGGGTACCCTCCTCCCCCAAACAAACAACCAAACAACCAAACAAATAAACAAACAAAAAAAAAACAGAAAAAAAATCACCATCGTTATTGTTCTCTTTCCCTGTCATCTGTTTTGGTCATTCTTTTCTCTTTTTTTCTTTTTTAACTTATTTCTCCAGGTCATCAGAGGAAGAATTTTTCAGTAGGCTGGGGTCAAAGGTGACATCAGCTTTGGGGAGGGGGGGGACCCCAAAAACTATTCCTCATTGCATTTGCCAAGCTCTGATTGCTGTTCTGGGGGAAGGGGCAATGTATTGAGGAAATGACATCAAATGCTCAACAAATCAGCTACATTGTTACGTTGGTGAAATGATTAAATGTTGCTTTTCACAAGTTGCTGTTGCTGTTGTTGCTGGAAAGAACAACACACATACATTGTAGAATAATGGAGCTAATAAGTCAAACATCCTAAGTGGGTCAGTGGCTGGGACAACACTGACAAAATGACACTTTGACACAATGAAAAGTAGTCTGTGTGCAGCTTATATAACAGTGTAAAAATATTCTTCCCTCAAAATAACTCAATATACAGCCATTAATGTCTAAACCAGCAGCAACAAAAGTGAGTACACCCCTTAATGAAAGTTCCTGAAGTGTCAATATTTTGTGTGGCCACCATTATTTTCCAGAACTGTCTTAACTCTCCTGGGCATGGAGTTCACCAGAGCTTCACAGGTTGCCACTGGAATGCTTTTCCACTCCTCCATGATGACATCACGGAGCTGGCGGATATTCGAGACTTTGCGCTCCTCCACCTTCCGCTTGAGGATGCCCCAAAGATGTTCTATTGGGTTTTGGTCCATCTTACGGGTGTAGTCTCTTAGGGGTGTACTCACTTTTGTTGCTGCTGGTTTAGACATTAATGGCTGCATATTGAGTTATTTTGAGGGAAGAATAAATTTACACTGTCATATAAGCTGCACACAGACTACTTTTCATTGTGTCAAAGTGTCATTTTGTCAGTGTTGTCCCATGAAAAGATACACTTAAATATCTGCAGAAATGTGAGGGGCGTACTCACTTTTGTGATACACTGTAACAGGAGGCAGAGAAGTTGCCATGTTTCATGAGCAGTTTGCCAGACTTGCTGAGAAAATCTGTTTATCGTTTTTGTCATGGAACAGACTGACACAGATGTATTAGATGGAAGTAGAAGATTTGATTTGCGTTGATATTTCAGATACAGTCCTCTAGTGTAGCTGCTCAGTGTCAAATGGCTGCTGAGAAGGAAGAAGCAAATGCTAAATGTTAAAAAAATCAGTGGTGTTATGTAAAGCTGCATTTGTGAAGATTTTCCTAGGGGCCTTGTCTGTGATAGCAAGTTAATCAGTCACTGAATTAATGACAGCAGTGCTATCAGCAGTGCTATCACTGCAGCGTTACACTGCATCATACAGCATATTGATTCTAATGAGAGTAATGGCTGTGACTTCCTGTTTGCCATCAGCTCTAAAAATGATAATAGGAAGTAAAAATGGTATCTGAGAATGGAAACAGATATCATCTTCATTTGGATACGAGATGTTTTGTGGCTGCAGATTAGCAGTTTTTGAACTGTGCGTAAATGGAGATCATGCTGCAGAGAGCTTTGATTTCATGTTTCTAGATGAGTTAAATAAAGATGAAAGTTTATGTTGGTATTTGCACTGTGAAACAGTATTGGTATTGGCTTAAGAAATTTACGTATCTATTAAATTGAGCGTCGGGGAAAGCATATCAAGATATATGATCATATAAGTATTCTGTTTAAGGATTAAAGAAAAAATTTTGTGTTAGTAGTGCTGGAAATAACTGAACCTGGGTCTGCCAGTGACTCCTTATCTGTCAAAATGCGATGATTTTGAAAGGCAGCATGTCAGGCTTACAGCTTACCACCATAGCAGCAGTCTCACTGCCATCCTGTGTTAATGCCAAATTAGTGAGATTGTCAGAACTTTGTATGGTTGTGTTTGAGCACCAAAGGTCTGAAGGATGGTGATAACAATTATTTATACAACACTGTTTTTAGCTGATAGTCCAGATTTTTTATTCGGTGATCTCAGAATGTTAAAAACTTGCTCCAAGTGATTGAGTTGTTTGCACCCTTCCATTCAGCTCTACCCGGTAAGTTCCAGAAAAGCTGTGAGAACAGCTTCAGAGTTGGTTATGGTGACGCTCTGTCAGTAGGTAGGTCACTTTAGTTACTCGCATCAAAAAAGAGATAAGATTAAACTTATTTTACCATTCCATTTCTGGTCGCTTCACTGCCGCTAGTGTTTCTGTGTCAGTGCCTCTTAAGGGTCTCTGGTGGGCTTTGGTTGGTCCATTATGGTTCAGTCACAGTGAAGGCAGAATGGGACAGCAACCTCCTTGCAGGAACTAAAACACCTTTGTGGTGGAATTTCTCTTTCCTATCTATGAGTTCCTGGCTGGACTCTGAATGTAAGTAGCTTATGTGAATGTTTAATGCGAATTTCTGTGTATGTAGTCAACAACAGAGCTGCAATTTTTGCCATTTTATCAGAGTTAATCAGAGTATTGTCACAGACTGCATCTAATTGCTAACTGGGCCCTAAGTTGACCCATTCAATAGACAGCAGACTGACTCTGTCTCACTGCTGTGTTATCGCAGTCTCGAGGCTTTGAAGACAGCAGCTGACTGAGTGGTTGCAGATCTGCTTCTTCCTCTTTGAAGCAACCACTTCAAAAGCAAGTTCATTGCACACAGTTGCAGTAACTTTGGTCGTGCTGCATTCTCCAACCACTGTTTTCTCAAGTTTGACTGTTAGTGTTGCACCCTAAAGAACTCAAGTGGCCCCCTCCCTCCTTTAGTATAGTAACCTTAAATATCCAAGTTTTGAGCTTATTTGTAGTAACTTGTAGTACAGTCAGTGAATGTGTCCTGCAGTAATATTAACCCTGGTCTATGTAGCACAGACTACATACCCTAACCCAAACCTCAATCCCTAACCCTGTGCTGTCAGAATATAGTTTTTGAAAATTGTTCTCTAAAGTCTTGGCAGGTAGGGGATAAAAGAGATTCTCATTAATATACATCGAAATAGTTTTTTTCCTCTTCAAACCTGACAGGTTTAAGGTTATGCTAACAAACACTTTGGAAAGTTTCTTTTGTTTTCAGACACTATTCTCTCAGTTTCTTCAGTCAGGAACTCTCCTGCTTTTCTCCATCAACCACCTCAAGCTAAATGTGCTTCTTCATACAGAGAAATAAGGGCGTGGTGGTCTGCAGAGAGCAGATGGCAAGCACAGTGGCGAGAACAAAACTGGCTGGTGTGCACGTTTCATGAATCTGATAGTTTAGTGTATGCAGGGTGAGAACATTTCTACACAAATATTAGTGAGTGAGGTTGTTTATATTTTTCAGTATTTTGATATTTTATTATAGCTTTAATATAACCAGCAAGCCGTCACAGTGACACTGCTTAAAACTGTGACTTTAAACAGCTTTCTGTGGAGAAAACGCTTCACTGCATGCACAACAAGGAAAATAAAAAGCATTTCCATTTCTGTGTGGATTGATCCATTTGACAAATGGGAGCATATCTGTTACGTGGGATGAGTGATCCTTATAAAAGCGCTTTCATCATGATTTGATGTGAGGCAGACTGGCTGGTTGTTCCCGCGGCTGTGTGAACGTCAGAGTGACACTTAAGAGGCAGACAGAGATGAAGTGCTCCCACTCTACAAAGTGCAGTCTCATTATCTCAGGCATGTCAAAAAGCCACCTTTTTCTGAGGGCTTCTAACTGCTCCCTTTATGCATTATATTTTTTTTCACACCATAGCAAAGGCACTTTAAAAACCCATTTAAAGCAAAAATGTTCCACAGACGTGACTGATGTGGCACCCTCACTTGGCTATTAGTTTTGCCGTGGAGAGAAAATGACTGGCTGAGTGGAACCCAGCCTTGGATCTCGAGAGGATCACAGCCACGTTCCACTTGGTAAATTACAGAAGGGCATATTTGCATTTAATAAAAACGTCACTGACATCGCCCCAGAGCTAAATGAGATAACTTTTTCATGCATGCCTGGACTTCCTAAGCCCAGGGCTATTTCTCTAAATTTCTACCTTGAAAAGACATCCGAACATTCAGCCAGTAAATGTGAGGCCTGAATAATTCTGGCTTCTATGGATAAGATAAGAGAAATGAATCAGAACAGTGTAACATGTATTGGAGTTGTAGTATAAAGGTGAATGAGCCATCCTTAAAGTGGCACAGCTTTAGCTCATTCTTTCCTTTTTGTAATTTCCTCGACTCCATTGACAAAAGTGTGATTTTTGCCTGATTAAAAAAATGAGGGTTGCTGGTGACTTTGGTTTACTTTTTGTGTTTTAATACCTTGGTTCAGATCCATCTAACCAGTCAAGGCAGCAGTGGCTAACTCCTGTGTTTTGCGAGGTCAGATCACTGTTTTGAGTGCCGTCTGGTGGGTGTAATGCTTCACTTCCTTCGTCGGAAACATCTGCCGGTAAAACTGTGAAAATATTCTGAACATAGAGCGCACTTAAGCCTAAATTGATTCTTTTAGGTGCTAAGATCTATGTGTCTGCTGATGGTGTTCACAACTGAGAGCACATGGGGTACTGATGTCTACTACATATAACACCGACTGCGGATCAGAACCTCGTACAACCACACTTTGAAGAAACTAAACTTTCCCCACCTGAGTAATTTTTTTTGTGAAATGTCTTTTTTTAATTTTTTTTTTGATATCTCCTGCATATTGCTGCACCTCCTGACTAAGACACCAGCTGTTTTTAAACTGTGAAATTACATATTATGCATTTTATAAGTCGGTTTCAGTGGAAGTACTTGTGACATCTCACATGTTGCGTTCGTAGAAAATAATCATGGTATATATCATGTATTTCCGTTCTGCCTAAAAATATCGAGATGTTTTTTTTTTCTCATTTGTTTGTTTTTTTTTTATCTTCCCGAGTCCCTCACTGCCCTGCTTCCTCTTTCTCCGTTCAGCTGTCGGTCATCTCATCATTTCCTCTCCCCGTCCTTTAACCCCCTCTTCTCTGGCTCTGGAAGCAGCACAGGATTTGCATGTGGATGTGAACGTATGGAAATGTGCAGAATTGGGGGAATTATTTTACTTTTGAGTAGCTGAAGAGCAGAGCTGTACCCCCCGAAAAAAGGCAGATTGGGTTCTGTTTTCAAATAGTTGCTATGCAACCGTTTGGACATCTCCAGCTAATTCATATACATTTTACATCTACGCCCACTCTGTTTTTCCCTGTTTTTCCTCCCCATCCTCCCCTCCTTACCTCTATTTCTTATTCCACACTTGTCCTGTTTGTATTCCCGTCTGCTTTTGGTCTCAAATTATCTGCCCATCATTTGGCTCTCCTGCCTCTCCTCTCATCTTGCTACCAGGCTGCTCTCATCTCAGTTTTGATCATTTCTCAGGAGCAGGTGAAGCATCCAGTGTCATGCACACTGTACTCTGTCTGAAAAGAGGGCCAATGTCAGTATATGCGTATGACGTTGTGGCGCACACATCTGTGTGGGTGGCTGTCCACGTTTGTCCTAGTGTTGCCTCTTTAACTGTTCAGTTTTTATATAAGCAGTGATGTCGAAATCTACAGGCTGTATGAAATCTGCTTTCTGTCTCTATGAAAGCACGTCACCCAGCAAATATTGACCTATGACTGGTTCAGACTGTAAGCAAAAAGCTTCATTGTAGTAGAAGCAAATAATTGAGTTTGAAGCTGTGCAAGGTTACATTATCAGTGATTATTTGTTCAGTTAGTCCTTATGTACCCTCTGTGTATAAATATGTGTACAGGATAGAAAATACATGATATATTGTCAGCTGCACAGGCAGAAATGATAAGAGCTCGGCAGATCATACTTACACTATGTCTCAGTTCAGATGCAGTTAGGTCTGCAAGTATTTGGACAGTTAGCCATTTTTTTGTGGTGTAGCCCCCGTACACCAGCACAGACGATTTTGAATCAAACAGTCAGGATGTGATTTGAAGTGCAGCCATTTAGTTTTAACTCAGAGCATTTAGCAAAAGTACTGTATTAACTATTTAGGAATTACAGCCATTTTTATACATACCCCCCCCCCATCTTCCGAAGCTCCAAAGTATCAGTTCATTGGCCATGTGAGACCTGTTCCCTTATTGTTTCATGACAACTTGAGGTGATAAAATATCTGGAGTGTTGGACTTGTGTTTGGGAGCTGCAATATGAGGTCCAAATAGATGTCGATGCAGGTGAAGGAGGCCATCATTAGGCTGAAAAATCAAAACAAACCTATCAGGCAGAGCACAAAAACTTTACAAATGGCCAAATCAACAGTCTGGGACAGTCTTCAGAGGAAGGAATGCATTGGCCAGCTCAGCAACACCAAAAGGGCTAAAAGACCACAGGAGACAACTAAGGTGGATGATTACAGAATTGTTTCAAGAATTCAAGAACACTCTTAAGGAGGTAGGCGTATCATTGTCAAGGCCTATAATTAAGGGGTGCCTTCATGAATCGAAATATAGGGTTTACAACAGGAAGACCAGATCAGACTGTGCTGGAAAACATCTAAGAGCCGGCGCAGTTTAGAAAAAAGTCTTTGGACTGATGAAACCAAGATTAACTTGTACCAGAATGTTTGGAAGAAATAAGTATGCCTCACAGCAAGAAGGTCCTGGTTTGAATCGAAGCCTTTCTGTGTGGAGTTTGCATGTTCTCCCGTGCCTGCGTGGGCTTTCTCCGGGTACTCCGTGTTCTTCCCACAGTCCAAAGACATGCAGTTAGTGATTCTGAATTGCCCATAGGTGTGAATGTGAGCTTGAACGGTTGTCTGTCTTTCCTTGTGGATGGCTGGATGGATGGATGGATGGACGGATGGATGGATGGATGGATGGACGGATGGATGGATGGATGGATGGATGGATGGATGGACGGACGGATGGATGGATGGATGGATGGATGGATGGATGGATGGATGATGGATGGATGGATGGATGGATGGATGGATGGACGGATGGATGGATGGATGGATGGACGGATGGATGGATGGATGGATGGATGGCTGTTAGTAAAATGTTTGGTTATCAAAGTAATTTGTCTGCTCAGTCTACGTCATAAAACATGCCTTTTGTTATTATTTTTTAATCAGATGAGTGTGCAAAACATACTAACAAAAACAACAAAGTTAATGAATAAATAAAGTGCAGAAATAGCATAGGCCTCTGTTCTATAATTAAGGTTTACACAGCTTCCTTACAGCAGGACGCTCACACTGCTTGGTCTTGGTAATCACAGACTGGTGCTATCCTTAATAATTCAAACAATGACTAAAATATATTTTCACTCGTACCATTCAGCCTGAAAACTCTTAATTACGAGTTTTCCCCTCCACGCTTGTTTTCAGTGGGCCTCCCACAAAAGTCACCTTGAGCAGAAAACACCTCATTTGTCAGGCGGCACAGATGGCACAGAGAGATGGATGGCATGTTAGAGAGAAAAATGGGTCAGAAACACAGAGACCTCATTTTGTTTCAAACCTCACTGTAATAGGTCTGATATTCCAGGCTCCTTACATGTGAACAACATAGACATCAATTTTTAATAAATGCCATGTAACAAACTTCCTTTTCTGAGCCCCAGCAGTTCCTGACTTAGATAACTGGTTAAGAAAATGGATGGGTAAGTAGATGGGTGGCTGTTTAACAATATGTACAGTAGGCTTACGTGAAATAAGCAGTTACATTAAGCTAGCTGGTGTATTTGAATGGATTATCAGAGCAACTTAAATTACACCATGGCCAGGGAATGTATGCTAGTTCAACAAGCTCAAAGCCAATAAGCTCAATGACATCATCCCAGTTCAACACCTGTCATACCCTATATACTCATTTCAGTGTTCATGTGCACATATTGCAGAATCGAGTGGGTCATAAAGTCAGCTCGTAACATGCATAATATGATTAATAAAGGTTTTTTTTTAGACTCAAGCTAAATACAAATGCATATCATATCCATCAGTGCAAAGGCTTGCTCAGTTATTTTCATTTACCAGATCTAATGTCTGACTGTAAGGATGTGACCCCCACTGCTTTTCATCCTAGACCTTTGCTAGATGGCATCCAGCTATCCCTGGAAAATATGCATTTCAAATACGACCAGTCCACTGACTCATTTGGCAGGAAATCAGTCATTTGTAAAAAGGAAGAAGGGGAAAAAAAGAAAAAACGCCGCAGGTGCATCTTTTTTGCAGTGGTTCATAGAGAAGATGATCAAAAGAAGTCAGAAGTGCTCAGTCAATTTTAATGAGGAGACTAAAAAAGATAAGAGTGCAGATGAAAAATGCTGCTTTACTGAGTCCCAGTGGCACACAGGCTTAGCAGAATATGTATCTGGATTCTGTTTTCCAATCAGGTTGTTTAAAATTTTTACATGAATTTAAACAAACAAAAAAACACACACAAGACCTACGTGGTTTTAAAAACAAACTTTAAGCCCTGAAAATCATTTGGTAATGAATAAAGCACATGTTTTGCCTTTTTTACATCACTCACTGCTGTGACTCTGCTGCACCTCCTTTGGAAACATCAAAGTTCAATCATTTGTGAGATAGAGAACCATGATTCTTTTATCTATGTGTCATCTGCATATTTGGTGTCTTCTCTGTGCGTTAGCAGTCAGACCTAAGCCCAACCTCACATATGAAGTCAGCTTTATCTCTCAGTCACACTGTGTTTTATGGTTTCCTCACTGCTCATAACAGTTCCTCAAAGTTTCTGGGTAATTAGGTGAAAGGGAAAGAAGTACACTTCTATGAAATTCTTCCTCCTTTCATAGCAGCCATACGCATCCTGCACGGTTTTCCCCACCACTGCGCTTAAGCAGAGCGAAGAGAATTATTGAGATTTTGAGGAAGAGGATACATCATCATTACATCAGTGTGATTTAAAAGTGGAGGTCATCATATGTTAGATGACTCAACAATTATGTGTTCAGATAATATTTTTAAGGAAGTAGCTTTTATATTGCTAGGTTAGCTGGGATTTTTATTTTTATTTTTGATTTGATTTGATTTGATTTAACCTTTAAAACCCACAAACTGCTGCTTGTAGTTGTAGTCATCCCACTGTGAAAATGAACAGGATTTACCCATGAAGTAAATTCATTGATGGTCTTATAGGTATTACAAGTGGACTAAAGCATTGTTTTATTAAGTTTGATATTATTTAAAAAGGGGTCAAAATGAGATATAATGTAACTATGTTCTTGTAATTATGAATAGAAGTAGTTATTGGCTTTCCAAAAATAAGGTCAAAACCTGTAGCATTTTTTTTTTTGTATTGTGAGCCAAATGGGCATTTCATGGGTATTTTATCCGCCTTCACTTTGAGCCAAGATTTGAGAAGCGGTGCCTTTTTTCAGATGAGTTAACTGGATTCTGTTTGCACCAAATGCTACAGCCCAAATTTGAGGATGCATTTGGCAGCCATGGTACTTGTTTACCTTCAACTTTTCCAGCTATAGTTAAGCTTTTTTTTTTCTTCTCTTTTTCTTTCTTTCTCTTGATGACAGGCGACGATCAGTGGAGCTGATCTGATACCGAGCCGTCCAGCATCCGGCACCTTTTTTGCTAAATTCGCCTCCTCACCATTTATATTTGAAATCTTGTGAAACTTACCACAAATACCATTTGAGTAGGGCTTTATGAAATATGGGAGACTGATTTTCAGTCTTTCACTAATTAATTTTCATATTTTTCAAGAAATATTGTACATTGATGTTTGGCTTTAATCCCTACTCCTCCCTTATTTCTTATTACTTTAGTATTTTCTTTAATTTTTTTTTATTTGTAAAAAATAAAAAAGTAAGTATCAACTCAGTGTTGGTTCACTTACAGTGAAATTACTCCACCAAATGAAACATTTGGCAGCAGAGCTCTAGTGGCCAACAGATCAGACAGTTATTCATCAGTTCATTGATTTAGTTTTTGTTGTTGTTGTTCAGTTTTAGCTTCCAGGATGGGTTTGCTCATTTCAGTTCTTCAAGTTTCTGTTGTTCTAAGAACAACCGGACTTAGCAACTTTGGAGAAAAAGGAGATAAATGAAATCTGTTTTTGCCTGTTTAATCTACAAGTTTTTAAATTTTAGGATTTTTTTTTTGTTTAGAATTTGTTTATTTTTGTTTTTAAAATTAATTTCTATATTAGTTTTGATATTCTTTATTGGTATATGGGTGGTATTTTTCAGGGCAAGATTTAGGGCGATTATAATGATACAAACCCGATTTTAGAGTCATGAAGACATTCCTGTCTGAAATAATCTATGTGCCCAAGCCTCCTCGATTAAAGACAAACACATTTATTTAAGTTTGATTTGAAAGTGCACATTATTATTTCAATTATTATTCTAGTTTTTATTTAGTTACTGTTTATGGAAATGTTTTTCCACATTTAGTTTTAGTTTAGTTTTATTGAACTACAGTAACTTTGTTACTGTTAGGTGCAGACTGATGTTACAGCATTATATCAAAAACAAGGTCACACACTCGTGCATGTGGGACTGAATACTCACAGTGGTTTCTTAACAGTGTTCGTTGGCAGAGTAGCGAATCCACCCACATCCTAAATAGTGAGAGGGCGGCGATAAAGGCGCAAATACAGTCACCAACTGCTGCCAGATAGCGACACAAAAGAAGTGTGCTGACTGTCTCCAAGTCAGTGTGCCGGGCTCTGAGCAGCAGACGTTAGCAGGCTCAGACACGGTACATTAAGTATAACGATGTGATAGTAAGTTGATGGTTGGAGAAAAACTTCCCCTGTACTGTGTTTGAATAACTGTGCAGATTCTGGCAAAGTAGTTACAGTTTTTGCTAATGATTTTATTATGTCTCTGTATTTATTTTTAGCATTAGTGAAAATGTGGCCTTTGTTTACTGAAACAAAAGGATTATTCCCTTAATGCCACTTAACAGTTTCAGCTGGGTAATGTAGCTTTCAGCCAGTGTTACTCAAATATGAGAATGGTATATGTGGGGCTCACTCAAAATCCATCCATCCATCCATCCATCTTCGTCAGATTGGAGTCTCTCCCAATATCCATTATACTTGATGCATGTTAAGTAAGACACAGAAATATCTCTCTCTCTAAAAGACAAATCCACTTAAGTCTGTCAGCTGTCTTTTTTTCCACAGTTTAGCAGGCAACGAGCTATTAACTCCTTTACCTGCTGACACTCGTACAGTATTTGGTAAACTATTTAATGCAGCTTGTACTGTACATCTGTCAGTGTAATTGTTGCTGGAGGGAAGTCATTTTTCCTCCTTTGTGCAGGATGATGCATATTGTAAAAACTCGCTCTTCCCCCGTGCCTGCTTTTGCCTCCTTCTGTCTTCTTTACAGGATTAATCTCTGTGTCTCTTTCATTTCACGTTTCCTGCTGCTGGGTAATTAAGCCCTGAGCTCATGTCTTATTTGTTTGCTGGTGAAGCGTGTGTGCGTGTGTGTGTGTGTGTGTGCTGGGGAGATGAGAATTGTAAGGCAGATGTTTTGCCACATAATAAAAGGAGGGGTGAGATGCACAGGCCCAGTGGCCTTTAGTAAACCTTTCTAACAGAAAAGTCAGTGAAGACGTGAAACAAAGCAGCACATGGAGTGGTCGTGAAACACAAATTTATTTGTTCATGTTCATGGGCACTAAAATCTATTTTTTTTCAGTACAGCACAAATTTCCAAGCAGTGTATTTCAGAGGGAAGCATATGTCATGTTTGCTACATGGATTTGGTCCAGGCCCGGTAGGGAAGCATCACCGTGGCAACCAAGAAAACGGCTTTAAAAGATGTAGCGACTCTTGCACCTGAACCCAACCATGACCTTTTTCTAAACCTATCAAGTGTTTTTTAATGCCTAAACCTAACTGAGTAATGTATTTTAAATTATTAATGTACTGAAAATTATTACAAGTGCAGTGTGGAAACTGTGATGTGTATGATGAGTCTGGTTTGAGCGGTGAAGTGAGCCCCTCCAAAATCCACATGCAGACTTTTGCCTTTTAGAAGTGGGATTATTTATTTGTTTATTTATTTAGTGTGCATGAGTATGAGTCAGTAAACCTCAGACCAGATGCATGAACAGAGGCACAGGTTTTCTGCGTGAAAATATAAAGTAACAGAAATAGACGTTGACACAGATGAAGACACAGTAGCGTTGAATCATTAGTCTGTTAGCACAATTAAAGGCTATGATTTTATCTGTGTCCATAAGCAAGCTCACTTGATTCAGCTGCATTCTGCTGGAGGACCCTGAAGTGAAGACAGAAAACAGGGTTTTGAAAAATGTGCGACCAAATAGAGGGCGAGGCTCAAATCCCCCATTTTCCCCGAAGAGAAGTGGTGACATGTGTTGTAAGCATGAAGTTGACTTGTGTTAGTCTAAGTGAGCCAGAGTCACACAATGAGATGCGTATCTGACAGAGAACCCAAGGGCAGCTCGCACAGATGGAGGGAATGTGTGTGTGTGTGTGTGTGTGTGTCTGTGTGTGTGTGTGCACATTGTGTGCATTTAAATGCAGGATGCCAGTAATAGATTTTCCACCCAGTTGCTGCTTTGCATACTGAACAAGTCTTGTAGCTTTTGTAGGTGTAAAATGACCTCTATGCATTTGTTGGTTATGAGCTCTATCAATACTACAGAGGAGCAGTGCTGTATAAAGAAACATGTCGTTGCATAATGTTGCTTTGTTTTTTCTGCTGTGCATGAATCACCTTCTTGTGTAACATACCTAGCATGGACAAACGTATGTAAATGCAACCACTGTTGCAACTTCACAGACGTGCTTCTTGATCATAATTGAGTGTGTTTCCGTGATCCAGACAATAAGTACTTTGCCCCTCCCAGTGTGCCTTCCTGCTGAACACACAGTTCAGTGGTTTTCACAGGGCAACCAAGACAAAACTGAGAATGAAGTGCTTGTCTGAATTATGGGGCTGGTGTTGGTAGATGGGATTTCACAAAGAAGTGTTCGGCCTACTGCACATTTACCTCTGAGTTTGTCTTTAACTCATTGTACTGTGAGCTGTGTTGGTGGTGTCTCCTCCCCCACATGAACAGTTTTTAGTTTGGCTGAAAGATACCTGTTGTAGTTTCAGGGCTGTAGTAAAGAATCAGAAGGAGTCAGAAACACTGCCTTCACACTGGCGATTGCTTATTTGAAAAAGTAACTGAGTACTTGAATTGCATAACCAGACCTGTGGCTAAACTGAATGTAATGCATTCAGACCCTTTGCAGAGGATGCGCCAGTATTGCATTCAACTGTAATCAATGAAAGCAATGCAGCAATGCATCCAGTAGTGCTAAATACAATGTGAGCCACTCCTGACCTCCTTAAGACCCCACATTCTTCTTAAGGGCCCTCCTGGCTGACCTGCAGGTCTTGTAAACCATTTCCCATTGTCCCCTCTGATACCCTAGTACTCCACTGCTGCAGAATACTACCTGAGAGAAAATGTAGCAAATAAGAACTCTGACCTTTGCCGTTCCTTCTGGTTAAATTAGTTCAGCTCTGACAGTATTACATAGCTGCTGCAAAAACTTTTGTTATGTGCTCATATGAACATGTTAGTGGTCGTCTTTTCCAAGCTCCATTTTATAAACGCTGTTGCTCATTGAGGTTGTCAAATGTAACACATAATCTTCTTCCATTTTCACATTTGTCGGGCAGTGCACAGAGGGAGATGCACTGCAACCTACACATAAGGATATTTGCTGAAACCTTGAACACAAGTTTACCAGGTTATTGTTCTTGTAGTTCACTCATTGTTTTGGGCTTGTTTTTCTTTAGGAACAGAATGAGAGTTCTTGATATGAAAGGTGATCTCTAATTTATGATTTGAAAATGTTTTTTTTTTTAAATGTCTCTTTGCCTTGAAGCCCTTACTCGTAATAAAATCCTGTTCAAAGAAACAAAATTTTGTTCACATGACACTGACTGTGGGACTTTGGTATCTCAGATGCATACGAACTAGCACAACTTGTTGTTGTAATGTTAAACATTCTCAGAGATGTCAGGATTGATGGCTGGTCAACAAAACGTGACATTAACACTTGAATCCAGTTTCCCATATCATATATACGATTATGTGGTGGTGTCACTTGATTTAGGTTCAGTCACCTAAACCAAGAAGAATTTTTCACCAATCCTACAGTAGCAGCTCTTGATGAACGTCCCCAGTGACGCAGGCTCAGAGATATTGGTATGCAATACCATATTTACAACCTACCAAAAACCTTCTTACAATTGCTTTGGTCACTAATCGTCTGCTTGCATGTACTTAGCTGCAGACAGTTGCATTTTGAGATGTGTTGGCTGCAGCGCTAAGGCACAGCTTTTACTTGGGAAACAAACAGTCTCTGTTTCCGGTTTGCGTCACATGTTTTCAAGTTTCACTACAGCTTTGGGAGTAAAGTGGCAAACGTTTGCAGACATGTTGGTGTCCTCGGTGTGACTGGTTGCACCCAGCGACAGCCAGCAGCCTCCAGCAACCACTCGCAGGGAATGCCCCCCACCCCCCACCCCAACTCTGTTTGGTTGTCTAGAGTTTCCATGAAAACCACAAACGGTGCCCTTGACTGAGATTAGTAATTATAGCGATGTCATGCTGCGGCCTCTCTAACTGGTTTTTGTATTCTTTTTTTTCTTCCACAGGAGAACCCTCTAAAGAACCATACCTACTCTGGATGAGGGGACAAGAAATGACTTGTTTCAGATGGACACTGGGAAACCACCAGCATTCTTTATCATGATAGAAGATTAGACTTGACAGAGCACAGTTTTACCTCATCTCAGTCCACATCAGAAAACCACATCTGCTTTCTACCTCCTCAAGAAATCGAAAAGGAAGAAACATCCATTTACTCTCCATGATTAGTTTCTCTTCTCCTCATTGTGCAACATTTGTCCATTTTACCTCAGGGATCCTCTCCCGCCGTCTACCTCCACCACCAAAACAGCCAACCCAGTGACTAGAACACGGAGTAAAATACACCCGTGACCTGCCACTGTAGTTACCGTGACAACCTATATTGCCTCTCAGTATAAGCTCTCCTCAGTGCAACCGTTACGACCAGCAATGACCTTGGACCTGTAACCACCTGCCAGCCCTTACCTGTTCACTGCCTAATTAGCACTGATCAACACAAGCCTGGTCCAGACCCTAACCCAGAGGGGAAAGGGGGAGCTGCACACTCACATTAAACCCACTCTTTCTACACCATGCAGGCAACTATATACCTCAGCAAACACAGCTCACAACAGAAATAACTTTCAGTCACTGTTCACTATCCTGGTGCTTTAATCTACCCAGCAGGTAACACATGCTCACTAACCTGGTGCTTCAACCAACCCAGTAGACAACTCACTCATCATCTTCCAATTGCCTTAAAGGCCCGTATATAGCAACATTAGCCAGGGACATGCACAAAACTTCAGTTCGCTTGATTCTCGGCAAAGTGGCATCATACAGAAGCCTCACAAGCTGAGCAGTAGCATAAATCAGCAGTCGCCCACGGAGCCTTCGACAAACACTCAGAAGACACTTGAAAGCTTCCCCCCACCCCCTCTTGCTTTGAGTTTACTCGTCTCTTCGGGACACTTCCAGAGTAGTAAAGCTACCCCGGGAGGAGGGGAAAATATTGGGAGCCTCATCTGGTGTTCTTAGTCTGCAGGCGAGACACAAAAACTAAAGAATTGACTGTCAGATTTAACACCAAGCATTATACGCCCTGGAAAGCACAGAGAAATAAACACAGAGAAGATCTGTATGGTGCGACAGTGAAGAATAAAAGAAGGAAAAAGGCAAAGCAAGCTTCTTCTAAAGACAAGGATGTAAAGGTGAGGTTTTTTTTTTCCTTTTTTCCTTCTCAGTAACAGGTTCTGCAGGCTGGGCTCTAGGTAGCACTGGTGATACAGCAGGAATGACTAACATCCACATACTTCCTTGCTTGCTGGCTTCCAAATAATAGAAGATATTTTTTAGTTTCATATTTTTCATTTCTTATAGTTTTATTCCTCTATATTACTAACTGACATTTGAATGGCATTTCTGCCTTATTAAATGATACAAAGCCAGACAGAAGATTAGGGAGAGATGGAAGGACTGCTGTGCAGTAAAGGTCATTAAATGAATTTGAACTCTGCTTCAATAAATCTTAACAGAGAAACCTCCCAGAACTTTATTTCTTTAAGCAACTGCAAGTTAAATATGTCAAATTGTCGGTGGCTGTTACAGATTTTGATGACTCACGCCGTGCCTTTAAGTGGTTGTTAACATTTAGCTAGACTGATATAGGAGAAGCAAAGTCATGGTCCACAGTTAGGGCCAAGGTTGTAAAATCTTGTAAAAACAAGTCTTCTATCTACAAAGTATTTTTACATTTGGAGCTGTGACATTAAAACATTCAGATAACAGATTTTCTAGCGTGATTCCAGGAAAGGACAGTGATGCTCTGTCACTAAAATGTCTCAACTCTTCCATCCTCACAATGTCTTGTAGAGACTTTCATGGTCCGAAGACACCGTCAATAACTTTGTCGAGCTCCTGACCTTTTTGGTTGTCACTGAAGTAGCTCAACGTTGTTAGATTGGATGAGTTGGTATAAAATGTGGTACATTCATAGCCTCTGTGATGAATTTTGACAACTGTGACCTTTCATTTTGCACCAGCGTCACGTTAAACAGTTGCAAAACTGCTATTCCTGTCAGCTACAGTACTACTTTGTGTTTGTGCTGATTAGTTAGCATGCTAACACACATGCTGACATTACCAATTAGCTCAAAGCTCTGGTGTACCTAAATACAACCTGACAGAGCACCTAGCATGGCTGGCTACTCTTAGGCCCTGATCCTTCTCTGAAGAGATCCATGAATATAGATCCTATGAGCTATGCAAGAATGATTCTTGTGTGTTTTACGTATAAAAACTTAACACAGCCTCGACCTGCAATCATAGTTTTAGGCTCTATGTTTGGTATAGCTTGAATGAAATGAATGAAAAACAAAGTCCACATGAATGATGCTTGGCTGGGGAACTTGTGCCTTTTGCTGTGCCTTTGTTTGATCAGCTCAGTGATGGTTGACCTGCAGCCAAATTAGTTTCCGTTCCAGTATAACACATATTGTACACGTAAAACATTTGACAGCAGAGCTATATAGGCCGACAGTTCTCTTGTTTTCATGTATTAAAATGTCTTAAGGGTTCATTTGTATTGAAATCTATTGACATAAACCTTTTCGGTCTCTATTGGTATCTTATTACCGCCTTTTGAGTGACTTGAATTTTCCTTGAAAATCCAAAGGATGTGATATTCATGCTCACTCCAGAGTATCTTGCCTCATGTCCACTCTTCTGCCCTCAGTATTAACAGTGGGCAAAACCAGCTAAGCTTATAAATGGATTCCATTAACATGCACATCAACAGACTCCTAGCACAGTACGACTTTAACACAAACTTCACATAAGCACAAAACAAAAGAAAACAAACAAAATACTGATAATATTTTACCAACACCTATGTTAGTGACTTGCAGGGTAAGATTAGGAAGTTAGATGCCAATTTGAATGTCAGTAGTTTGCCTGGAGTAGATAATATTAGCTAGGATAAAGCCTGTTTTATCTATTGAAGCCCATCTGGCAAAACAGGAATTTGACCATCAGGGGAAATCTACGATCAGCATCAGTAATGCTTTCAGATCAAGGAGGTGACTGCTAACATGGATGAATTCAAACTATCTTACTTAGCAAAAATCGTGTCTTAGATTGATAAGATTGACTCATTCAGCACAATTTTTATTCACACAGCCCTACACTTTTGATTTAGTTTACTTTTATCTTGTTTTGTTTTATAATTTTTTTTTACTGTTTTTCCTGCCTTAAGGCATTGCAAACCCACACAGGTTTTTATCTTCTGAGTTAGGCATATTGAGTTTGCATGTAATAAAATGTGCTATATAAATAAAATTGCCATTGCCAATTTGAGATCACTTTTTCAGCTAACGTTACAAACTAACATCACAGTGTAGCAAAGCTACACTAAATATACAGTATATAAGCTGGTCTCACAGTCCTGCCTGTCTCATCACTGTTTTTGGCTAATACAAAGCATGCAACACTGCAGTCTACTTTATTGGATGTCATTGATTTTCTGAGCTCTTTAAGTGTGAACTTGGTGTCTTCTTGGATCACTGTGCACAGAAACGCTGGGTTTTATCAGTCCAGTATAAATATATATCATGATTTAACATAAGGTACTTGGCATCTTTGTGTAACTCTCTAAGCTGCTGTGATATACAACTTTCATAACTGCTCATTTAATGAACTGTTGCAAAAGTCTTCTTAAAAAGATGACATTTCGGCTGTTGGTACAGAGTGCTGCGGGAGGGAATCAAAAGAGGCATCATGGCCTAGATTAAAAAGAAAAATCTTAGTGTTGTAATCAGCATTCATTTCCTTTGAATGCAGAACAGCTTTACTAAGGTGTAAGGTGATTGCTGAGATACATCAGTCGAGATAATACACAGCATTGCTCCTGCAGGTTTACTGTTGTGCGAAATACGCTGACATAATACAGATATCTGGTGATATGGCCACACACTGTTTCCTCTTTGACAAAGTGGGAAGATATAGGAGCAGAAAAAAGAGTGCAGTGGATCAGTATAAAGAGGACCAAGAATTACAAAGAAATCCAGATTAACAGTGGGGTTTAGAAAATAGGAAAGAAAATGAAGTTGTACGGAGGACAGAAAGAGATGGATGCTCTTCACCAAAGACAGTGTCCGCTCCATCCATCCCTCCTGCAGGCAGACAGAGGGAGTCTGAGTCATACTTATTATGCTCCATCATTGACAGTCTCCTCACATCATGCCGTGATGTATAGAACACAAAGCCAGCGTCAGCCAGTGAGGTAACTTGCTTGTGTGGTGAGCACAGTAACCGAGCAGTGGTGTTTTTGAGTACCTTTCTCACTCAGTCGTGTTTAGGAAGAGTTCACCAAGTTGAACCAATTAGATGGCTTGGAAAAGCATGTGTAAGTACACTAAATAGCCCAGTTGCTCTGTTGCTGCAGAAAGGGCATGTGGGGCAGCAGGATGAGATCCCATTATCTTGTCATGTGTATGTGCGAGTGTGTGCAGATACAAGAAAAGTGGAGCGCTGGATGAGTCATCCATGTGCTCTCTGAGACAATTGCTGCAATCATGCTGTGTTTGTATTTGTGCGTTGGCAAAAGTACCCAGCAGAGAGCATAAAAAACACTACCTACAAAAAGCATTTTTAAGCCTATGAAACATTTACAGTGGTTAGTTTTAGTCGTGTTTGTTTAGATTGATGTTGTTCACTCTGAACAACATAACAAGTACATTTGACAAGTTGCAGATAACAGCAAGGCAACAAGGGCTACAACTAACCTTTGATTTCATAATCAATTAATCTGTTGAATGTTTAGGTAAACAACAACAACAAAAAAAAGTAGACCCTCAAAACTTGTTCCTTTGATGGCTGACATCATCACAACTCATTTTGTCTGAACCATCTAAAACCCAAAGTTGAACATTTTACTTTGATTTAGGACTGAGACACAAGCCTACCATACCAACACTGACAAACACTAATCGGCCTCTTCGTTATGATCCACTGTGTTTTTCCTGCACAGCCATCTCTAGGGTTTACAGCGAAAGGTCTGAAAACAACAAATATCCAGTGAGTGGCTGTTTGTCAAGCTGACAGAAAGGCAACAGTTCAACCAATGCATGCACGAAGCATTTCTAATAGCACAACATATCAAACCTTGATCTACAGCAGCCACAATTGAACAACAGACGACTGGAAAAACGTTGCCTGGTCTGATGAGTATTAGTTTCTGCTGCAACATTTGAATAGTGGGGTGAGAATTTGGTGTAAACAACTTGAAAGCATGGATGCATCCTGCCTTGTATCAACAGTTCGGGCTGCTGCTGGTGGTGTAATGGTGTGAGAGACACTTTCCTGGCAGTTCAAAGCTCCAATCATCTCGAGCTGGTTTCAATGCCTTCACTGTACTCAGATGTCCTCCACAGTCACCAGATTTTAACCCGATGGAGCACCTTTGGGATGTGGTGCAACTGTGTGACGCCATCATGTAAATATGGACCAAAATCTGTGAGGAATGATTCCAGCACTTTGTTACATCTGTGCCACAAAGAATTAAGGCAGTTCTGAAGGAAAAAAGGTACAACCCAATACACGGTGTACCTAATGAAGTGGCAGGTGACTGTACATTGCAGAGTGGTAGAAAATAAAAGGGTGACAGTTTGGGGAAAAAAGGTTAAAAGTACAGGATAAAGCAAAATTATTAAAAGACTATTATCCTTGTCCATGTTAATGTGATTTTTATTAGTTTCCTGGTGTGTGTATGTTATGTGTGTGTGTGTGTGTGTGTGTGTGTGTGTGTGTGTGTGTGTGTGTGTGTGTGCGTGCGCGCAGATGAGGGTCCATGTGTAAAGGTATTTGTAGGGAAGAGGGGGAATGTGGAACAAAAGGCATCTCTGTTGCTGTGGTTGGTTGTTAGTGATAATAAGATAATTAATTAAAAAAATATTAATACTATTGGAGAAAACAAACAATTACCAACCCAACATTAAGAAGATTAAAAAAGATTAAAGAAGCTGGAGCCTGTAAGTGAGGCTCTTTGGCGAGGTTCTTAATTGGCAATCGCACACATGGTAATTCATGATCTGCTATTTGCATTCATTTCCTTCCTTTTGGCTCCTCACTCTCACTTCTTGATCATAACATCCCCATGGAAACATGCACGATATCACTGTTTTAAAATAGGTCAGCTTAATTTAAAAAAAAAAAAGAAAATGCTTTTTTTTTTTTTTTGCTCTGCAGAATTAAAGTGGAGGCAGATTTCATGCACTGTATCGCTTGGTCATTGACCCATTACAAACAGCTGTGTTCGTATACATCTGCATAACTGCTTCAGTGTGTTTCTGCCCAACAAAACTCTCAACTATGTGCAATGCTGAATAACAAAAAATGGAGAGTACTCAGTTTTGCAAAGCTCTAACATTCAGGTAAATATACAGACGTATTCTGATATAAGACATATTTGTTTACAGCTATCATTTTAGTTCATCTTAGGACCCATTACCCACTTTTTCTAATCTTTAATAAGTAGTCCATAAAAAATATAATATAAAATAGGACCGTGACCTCCTTCTGAATAGGAAACAATTGCTGGCATCCCTGTGATTGCATTGAATTTTATTTATTTATTTGCTATTAACTGATTGCAATTAATTGTGGTGACCGACTGCAGCAACTATGTACCTATTTGTGTGGTATTTTTTGTTTCTATGAAGTTCTGGCTGAACTATGAATTTAAAGTGTTAACGTGAATTTCTGTGTATCTGCACAGCAGCAGATTTTAGCGACTGATCACAGTTAATTAGCCTGTGGTCACAGATTGCATATAAATGGCAAGCTGACTCCATTCAGCCACAAACTGACATTCTCATTGACATTGTATTGCTGACTTGAAGCATCAGCATTGCTTTTAGGATGGCATCTGACTGTGTGAAGTCACAGACCTGGTCCCCTTTTCAAAGGCAATCATTTCAAAGGCTTTGACAAAAAACAGAGAATAGAAAATATATTTTTCTGCTTCTCTGCTGCAGAAATCAGTTTTGGAAAAGATTAGACTATAAAAACTTCCAGGGGATACTTGGAAATCATGAAAAATCCATGATGTTGCACAGAAAGGAGTGCCATCAATTTAAATTAATGACACGCCATTAAAAAAAGCAACCAAGCAAGCAAAGACACTGGATTGACTTGTAAATCCTAATTATTTCCCACTTCAAGGTAAATAAAAACAACCAGAAAACTGGTATGCACAAACAAACAGCACCACCTAATTGCTGGAAATGTGCAGGATGACAGCAACAACACACTGTTCTCTATGTTATACAACACCAAACAATCTGTTGTGTTTTTGTGCTCATCATTATTCCACAAATGTAGAAGCAGGAGAAAACAACAGCAAGGATGTTCCTCTTCAGAACGCTGTGAACATGCAGTCTACAGCACCTCAGAAATGATCAGCATACCATGAAAAGAAGCAGTATCATAAACTATAAATCCTTCTTAGTGTTTTAATGATAAATGTGACACCCATTCAGTCACTGTATGAAAGCAAAGTCTGAAAAAGTAAGTATAGTTAGAACTTAGTATACCAACAGCTGCAAAGTTCTGCTGCATCCACCTCAGGCTGGAGGTCATTGCTCTTGATCTTATCTCAGTTCACCACATAATTTATTCTTGAGCATCCAGTGTGGTGAGCGATAAGGAGGGAGGTAATAGAGTTTTCTCTCCACTGTGAGAATCCTGGAATTGAAAGAAAATGTCAGTGAACTCAAGAGCAAAGGAAGTACAGAAATATTAGTTTGTAGAATGTTTTTCAGCTGTGAGACTACCCTTTGTAGAAGCCCACTAATAAAAAAAAGGATAAGATGTCAAATCTATTATGTCTGGTAGCTAGATCATGTGGTTGTCAGAGTTTTGATGAGTGAGTGTCATTTTAGGGAGCCGGCATATGAATGAGGGTCACATGAAGTTCTTATGGTTTGAGCCAGGACAGCGCACCATTTATTTTCGTGTTTTATGCTGTTTCCTTTCTCATTTCTTGGCACCTGCTCTGTTAGCATCAACAGTGTTTAGTTTGTTATGATGGAAAGAGGAAAAGAGTTGGAGTAGAAGAACAGCATTCCCTTAGTCTCTTTCTGTGCTTCTGTATCCTATGTAATGAAACCACTTGGAGATCCCTGGAATTAGAACAGGCTTTAAGATTATTTCATTAAATTCACATTTAAAAAATAAATAAATTTTTTTAAATTTATTTTGGCAGTCACAGTTTATTTATATTCAAGAGTTACCTCTATATAGAGAAATTTTGATTATTATAGTGATGGGCTCACCAATCCTGTGTTGATCACACTATTTTGTATCACAGCTATATCAACCTCACATTCTCCTAAATGCTAATGCCAGGCCTATCACTACATCACATTAAGACAGAATGAGTTCACTTTTATTGCGAGCCCAGCATCGGAAACACTGTATTTATCTCAGAGGTTAGTGCTAATGGGGTCAGTTTAAGGGGATAATTGGACAGTCTGGGATGGCTTTAGGGTTTATCTCTATAAAGATGATAAAAAGCATTACAGGACACTCCCATTAAAGGCAGGTTACAATACATTTTTATCAAAGTCATTTTTCTTCAATTTAATTGAAGACAGAGTTCAGTGGATAACGGGGGTACTTTAAGGCCAGCTGTGTTTAAAGTGGATACGAAACACTACTAATGGTCTGCATGCTGTGCTGAGCGAGACACATTTGTTTTACCAACAGGATCTTCAAAAGGGCTCCTCTTGTTTGTTTGTTTTTTGGTTTGTTTGTTTGTTGTATATTTATTTATGTAATTATTGATGTTGGTACAATATAGTTTAACTACACCAGAGCTGACAGGTGGGAAAGAAGTGATAGAGCACAGAGCTCCAAAAAAAAGAAACAAACAGCACCTGAGAGAGAAAAATAAAAATAGAAACAAGCACACGATCTTGCTTTGTGTTTGTGTGTGAGTTTAAGTGTTTGTGTATTGGGTGTTTTTCATGAAACACACTTGGCAGTGAGGGTGAGAAGCTGCAACAATGCCCCTCAGAAGCAGAGAACAGGGCCCAAGGGCCCAGAATTGCCCGGCACCCGGCAGAGCCCCCACTGTGCACCGATGAGGCCTGAGCCACCCGGACCACAACCCCCAAGGGAGTGGGTCAATAACCATGCCAAATCATTCGGCCATGCGCCCCAAAACCACAAAGCGCTCACGCCTCAAGGAGGGTGCAGCAACGACCAGCGTGGAGCGGCAAAACCTCCGCCCCTCACAACCACGTCCTACAGGGGCTCAGCAAGTCTCAGATCGAGGCCCATTCATACAGACACGCAGACACATTCTGGCCACATACACATAAATACACACAGGCCACTCACACACACACACACATACACAAAGACAAAGATAAATACACAAAGACACACACCCATCCACATTGAACCCTCTCTAAGTGAAGGCGCAGCCTATCCGGCTCCTGAAAACCACCAGCCAGCCCCCTCCCCAGGTAAGGAGCAGTAAACAGGGGCTTAGGAGGACCCACCCACTCACGCCGCAACTCGTCAGTGTTAAAGGTCATGTGTTGGGTGCATATATGGGTGTGTGAGGTGTGAAGGATGAGTATGACTGTGTGGAAACTAGAGTATAATTGAAATTGAGGGGACAGATGTTACATGAGCACCTGTCTGCTGGTCAACAGGACTCATCCACACCGCCCCTCAAAGCCCTCAATGTTTAAGGTGCTGATAATATAGAGGGGCAGACAGCAGTGAAGAGTTGAGTGGGGTCACCTCTGTAGTCCCACCCACCCATGTCAGCGTAACTCACCTGGCCACCTGCTCCCCAAGGTCCTATATGTAGTGATGTGTTGTGAGCTGTAATGACTGTGGTGTAATTAAAAGGCTAATTTACAGGATGAAGCCCTGCTCTAAAAACTATCATAGATTTAACTCTGTCTGTGAAGCTGGATGTAAGAAATAAGTGTTTAAAGTACAGAACATGACACTGGACTGGTTGGTTTGGTTGCTGCTAATAGATGTACATTTGTTTATGTTACAGAGCCGATAACTCAGCGGAAAACAAGCGAACTAAAATAAAAAACTAGTCTAAGGCTGCACTTTTGCCTGTTCCTGGCTGCAGCAATCACTTTCATGTTAAAAACAATGAAATACTGCCCACTTTCATTCTCTGTATCTTAAGCAGTAAGTGTTTTTTTGTTGTTGGCTAGCTGCATTGAAACTGATAGCCACAATGTGTGGCTTTGTAGAGCACTTATTAACTGAGGACTCTGTGGAGGAGGGTCTGTTTGAGTCAGGTGCACTGCTGGTTGACTGGACCACCAAGCTGGAATCAGACACTCTGATCTTTCCTTGACTCGTCTCATTCCTTAAGTACATCCAACCAGTTTACAATATAACAGGTTACTACATGTGCATTACACCACAAACATAACTGAGTTTCTTACTGAGGCACGATCGGGAATCCTAGCATCCATCAGCACGTCCACAGGAAAAAAAAAATCTTTGTCACACTCTCCTTCACTTTTATTTGGGCTTCAGTTTTCCTCACTTCTTGTATGAGGTAATCCACTCAGTGAGATGATGTGAGATAAGAATTTATAAACCAAAACAAGGAGATAAGAAGTATGGCATCTCTTCCTCTGAGGTGCCATTCTTTTTTTTGTTTGTTTGTTTTTGGGTGTGTGTGTTTTTGTGGGTTTTTTTGCACCACATCAGTCCATTGTCCCCTGTATTATCAGAATAGATGTGGTGAAACATACAAAGAATTGACCCAGGAGGGGAAAAAAAAAAAGGTATTTTATCTCTTTTTATTGGCTGGCACTGCATGTAAAACACTGAGACATGACCACACACTAATTAACACTTAATGCCTATTACAAAAAACAAACAGATTTTATCATAAAGACTTAAAGCAAAGCTGGTATCTAATGCCTCTTTAAGATGGCTAATCATCTTTGAAGCATTGAGCTTTTGAACATTTATTTGACAGACCTGCCCAACACTGGACGAACAGTACCTGTCATCTTTGTGTTTTTCATTGGTTATCGAAAGTGTTGTTGCTCGCTCACAGTCAATTTAGAACAGTTTGTTTGTGTGAACCATCCACTGGCATATTTGCGTATATTAGGTTTAGCTCAGCTTTTTTTTTTCTTTCACATGCTAATAATCTAAAAAAAAAAAATGAAAAAAACTGCGCAATCCACCCCAGTAATTATGAAGCCGTCATTATTTTCTCGTATCAGAAATGTAAATCTGTTGGGAAATAATTCCTGTAAATTGTACATCTGGCAAATTGTTTTCATTTGTTATCATCCTTGATGGCTTTTTAAATTTTTTTTTATTAAAGTAGATTTGGGCAAAACTGGTGCTGTTAGTCTCTGCCTCTACTGCACCTTGTTTTCTTTGTTATATAAAGACAAAACAAGATGGTTTGTAATGTCAAATTTCTACATATTTTTCTCACATTGCAATAATACTGAGGCCAAAAATGAACTCGGACCAAGGCACCAGCACCAGGTTTGACAGCTCTCTCATGTTCTTTGTTTGCTTTCAAGCAGCTTCAGCTAAATTTGAATTTTCAAGTCTTTTTTTTCTTTATCTGCACAGATCCACTTACACAAGCTGCAATGACTGTCGGATTGCTGAAATCTGTTTGATGTTAATACAACATTGCAGCTAGCAAATATTAAAGTGGAACTATATCTAATAATACTTGCTTTGCCTTGCCGATCACCTGCATTAGTAGCAGTTTTGCATATTAGCTGATAAGTTCTGCTAAAGAGATTCATTATAACAGCTCACAATATCAAGGACTCGAGTGTAGAAAATTGAAGCTGCTAGCAAAATACCTCCACTTTAAATGAATAAAATATCATTATAGTTTCATGCCCTGCTTTTTTGTACTTGCTGGGTCAGCAGGGCTGAGCATCAGAATCTGATTGTTTCTGCGTGTTTTGAGCAGCAGGGTCAATTATGCGGCTGCAGCAGGGCCACGGCTTGTGTTGAATGAATAGCGTCAACAATGGACGGAGGGATGGGGGGAGTGCAGTCATTCTAACACATCCACATAAACATAGAGGAGAGGCGAAAGGAAGGTCAGCCATGGCAGACTTACATTCTTGGCAGCCCTCACACACCGGCTCATCATTAGAGAGGTAGAGAACAAAGGAGGAGCGGTGGAGGGGCTGCAGGGATGGGGAGAAAGCTGTAGAGCTTTGATTTGATCTGCTCTTAACAAACAAATGGACAGGAAATGTAAATTTTACCTGCAGTGTTTGTATTTTCATAAACATTTTGGGGTAAATCAGTGTGTGTTTGTCCCACCCTGCAGCCCCGGCTTGTCTTATAATGGTACATCTTCTCAGTTTAAACATTTATGTTTTCTGTGTTGTGATGGGAATCGAGATTTGCAAATCAATGCATTCTGTTTTTATTATGGGGTTGTATGTTAAGCTTTTGTGCCTTCCTAAAACAATGTTCACTTCAGCTGAACAAAAGGAACAGCTTTGTGCTTTTGTGCCCACCCAGCCACACAACCACCTTTTAGTAATTAGTAAAACCTGCTAAAAAGAAAAAGAAAAAGTGTCCTGCAGCTTTGGAATATTTCATGACTTTTTTAATAGGATATATTCTAAATCTTTGACATGAAAAAATATATTAAATGTTCAGGAAATAGGACTGCAATAATAATTTTTATTGTTATTTATTATTGCTTAAATATTCAGCTGGGTTACTTTCAATCTGGGAAGGATTAGTGGTATAGGTGGGGTTAGGTTTAACTCTACCTCCTTATAACCCTACCCCTAAATTGTTGGCTGGTGGGTATAAAGAGATAGAGGAATGGCAAACACGTTCCCCAACATCCAAAGCAAAAGCACTTCAGCTCACTTGATGTGCATCATGAAAAGATTTTCTGTTGTATTCATATATCCAAAAGCAACGCATTGAATTTCCATTTTATTGCTTACAAAATCTGTTGTTCAGGCATCACTGACGCCCACACAAGTACTTCAAAAGATAAGTAAACCAATGCAGGAAAAATGGGGGGAGATTCCCATTCAAATGCACACAGATGCAAACCAGAAGGATATGCATGCATACTAACTCAGTGCATGTGGCAGAAATCCACCTGAATTCACTCACATGCACATACGTGCTGTGAAATGCGTACAAGCAAGCACCCACACATCCACACACTTCCATCAGCCTGTAATTGCAGTCGCTGGCAGAGAAAACAGCAGCCGTACATAGTCAATGAGAGCGGAGGAAACAATGAACACAGAGCAGATGACTGCTGTAAGTAAAAGAATGAAAATGAAGCAAGGGAGGAATGGAGGAGGACACAGTGCTGCTGGCACTGAGAGAAACAGAGACTGAAATGAACTGTGGAAACAAGCAGGGAAGGAGTTTGAGAACGTGGAGGCAGAAATTAGGAGGCTAGGCATGCAAATGGAATGAAGTGTCCCACATTGTTATAGTCATATGTCATTTTGATACATCTACAAGTAACTAGATTTTTTTTTCACTGAATGTGCAGAAGAAAATAATTTTATTAAAAGCTAAATGTTGAAGCGACTGGAAATGAAAAAGGTGACACGATCACTCTATGACCTACTTTAGAGGGGATCTTTAGTGTGAGCTCCTCTGTCTGACTGTCTGCCTTTCAGCACTGTTTTCTTTGTAATCTTAGAACTCTTAGAACAAGGTTCACATATACAGTGCTGTGCAAAAGTTTTGAGCCACTGCTCTTTTTCTTTTTTCTTTTTTTATCTAGGAAAGTGGGAAACAGGTGCATTATTCAAATTTGCAAACGTGAATGAAAAAAAAAAACAGTCTGTATAATTCAAAGAAGTTCAGAAGTCAATATTTGGTGTGACCTCCTTACTTTTGGTTTAAGTAATACCTACAAAGTTAAGGACGTTTCCACCAACCATGTACTGTGGACAGCCTAGTTAAAGAAACAGGCTGGGACTTTACAGTCAACAATCATTAACTCACTTCAACTGATAAAATCATCTTTGCCCAGAACATCCTAATCATTTTACCCTGGCTCGGCCCTCTAAGTCCTGCCTCCAGCAAGGCTCTCTCTCCAGATATATTGCAGCCGCTGATACACATCAACTAATTTATATATGTATCTATATCACAGATCATTTCGAGGCCACTAATGTTTGAGTTGCACCCAGTGAACTGTGAGGCGTCCAAATATCAGCTGTTAGAATATTCCAACCACCAGGCACTTACAGTTCCTGGAGAGACAGATAGATGTGCGAGAAAACCCGAGTTCTCTTCTTCAGTTTGAAGTGTCTCCAGTTCTGATGATGAATTTTTGTTACCTTTCACTACATTAAAAGCATTAAGTGTTTGCGCTAAAAAAGGAGGCGATTAAGAAAATATATTTCATCGTAATTAGGTCAGAACAGTTTTACTGTGGAAACAGCAGTTTGCGAAACAACTTTAAATTGCATTTAGTTGCTGTTTTGGAGTTCTGATCACATGAATGAAGAATAAAACCGAGTCCAGTCTTTAAATATCAACAAAACTCCTTCTGCTGATGACGTTTACTGAGTTTTATTGATTGTTTCAAATAACATGAGTATGGATTTATTTTTCCTTTTGACTTGGGTAAAGAATATACACTTTGTGTGTTTTGTACACTTTAATATTGTTACAGACAATTCCCTGATTCACAGAACCAATGGGGAAAATCAACTGCCACACCTCTGTTGTTGTGCATAGTGACAGTGCTCCTGCAGATTTTCCTTTGCCTTAACATAAGATTGCACAGCAAGGTTGAGTGGAAGACTGTACAGAGAGAGGGGAGATTGGGAGGAACCTGAGAGAATCAGCTAATCAGCTTGGATGTCATCCAAAGCCTGCATAATGTGAGACAGACTTGAGGTGTGCTTATTGGTGTGTATCTGTGTTAAGCTGCCCACAGAATGTGTGTACTTGCTTGCATGCACATACTTATAAACATAATGGGGGGAATATATTTGAAAAAGAGGTAATCACCTGAAATGGTTTTCTAACAGTCTTGAAGGAGTTCCCAGAGGTGTTGAGCACTTGTTGGGTGCTTTGCCCTCACTCTGCAGTCCAACGCATCCCAAACCATCTCAGTTGTTTTTAGATCAGGTGAATGTGGAGGCCAGCACTCCATCACCCTCTTCTTGGTCAAATAGCCCTTACAGAGCCTGGAGGTGTGTTTGGGGTCATTGCTGATTCAAAATGCTGCAGCTAGAGTACTGACAGGGACTAGAAAGAGAGAGCATATTTCTCCCATATTGGCTTCTCATCATTGGCTCCCTGTTAAATCTAGAGTAGAATTTAAAATCCTTCTCCTCACATACAAGGTCTTGAATAATCGGGCCCCATCTTATCTTAAAGACCTCATCGTCCCATATCACCCCAATAGAGCACTTTGTTCTCAGACTGCTGGGTTACTTGTGGTTCCTAGGATAATTAAAAGTAGAATGGGAGGCAGAGCCTTCAGCTTTCAGGCCCCTCTTCTGTGGAACCAGCTCCCAGCTTGGATTCAGGAGACAGGCACCCTCTCTATTTTTAAGATCAGGCTTAAAACTTTCCTTTTTGATCAAGCTTATAGTCAGGGCTGGATCAGATGACCCTGAACCATCCATTAGTTATGCCGCTATAGGCCTAGGCTGCTGGGGGGATCCCATAATGCACTGTTTCTTTTCATTCACCTTATTTACTTGTTTATACTTCACTCTGTATTTAATCATTATTATTAATCTCTGGCTCTCTTCCACAGCATGTCTTTTGTCCTGTCTCTCTCCCCTCAGCCCAACCGGTCGCAGCAGATGACTGCCCCTCCCTGAGCCTGGTTCTGCTGGAGGTTTCTTCCTGTTAAAAGGGAGTTTTTCCTTCCTACCGTCGCTAAGTTCTTGCTCATAGGGGGTCGTTTTGACTGTTGGGTTTTCTCTGTGTTATTGTAGGGTCTTTACCCACAATACAAAGCGCCTTGAGGCGACTGTTTGTTGTGATTTGGTGCTATATAAATAAAATTGAATTGAATTGAATTGAATTGAACTGAATTGAATTGAATTGAATTGAATTGAATTGAATTTGATTTAATTGAATTTAGTTTAATTGAATTTAGTTTAATTGTCCTGTTGAAAAACAAATGATAGTTCTACTAAGCAAAAACCAGATGGGATGGCATGTTGCTGCAGAATGCTGTGGTAGCCATGCTGGTTAAGTGTGCCTTGGATTTTGAATAAATTGGCAACAGTGTTACCAGCAAATCACCCCCATAACATCACATGTCCTCCTCTGTACTTCACTGTGGGAACTACACATGTAGGAGCCATCCGCTCACCTTTCCTGTGTCTCAGATTTGGACTCATCAGACCAAAGGACAGATTTCCACTGGTCTGATGTTCATTCCTTGTGTTCCATGGCCCAAGCCATTCTCTTCCTCTTGTTGTTCTTCCTTAGAAGTGGCTTTTAGCAGCAATTCAACCATAAAGTCCAGATTCACACAGTCTTCTCTGAACAGTGATGTTGAGATGTGTGTGTTATTTGAACTCTATGAAGCATTTAGGTGGGCTCTTTTCTGGGGTGCTGTTAACTTGTGGTTTCTGAGGCTAGTAACTGATGAACTCATCCTGTGCAACAGAGGAAATTCTTGGTCTTCCTTTCCTGGGGCGGTCCTGATGAGAGCCAGTTTCATTGTAACGTTTGATGGTCTTTGCGACTGCACTTGAGGATACTTGCAAAGTTCTTGTAATTTTTTTGTAAGTAATGATGGACTGGCGTTTTTCTTTACCTAGCTGAGTAGTTCTTACCACAATATCGATTAGAACATTACTCAGACAGGGCTAATTAGTGTATACCAACTCTACCTCTTCACAGCACAACTGATGGTCTCAAACAGATTAACGGGGCAAGAAATTGAAGAAATGGACTCGACAGGCATGGCTGTTACTGAAAGCCGTTCCAGATGACTGCCTCACAAAGCTGACTGAGAAAATGCCAAGATGTGCAAAGCTGTCATCGAAGCAAGAGCACTTTTTTCTAAGCACTTTGAAGAACCTAAAATATAACACATGTTCTGGTTTGTTTAATACTTTTTTGTGTACTAAATAATTCCATATGTATTTCTTCATAGTTTGGAGGACTTTAGTATTGATGTACAATGCAGATAATTTTTAAATAATGAAAAACACTGAATTAGAAGGTGTTTCCAAAATTTTGACTGGTACGGTATGAGAACATTCATCTACCTGTCGTCACTAAGCCATGTGACATTTTCACCAACTCTGTTTGACAGGTTTGACAGGGTTTTTCACAAATGAGTTCTTCTTAACTGAAACTTGTTTGATTTTAGTAACGTTTAAGACGGCTCACTGAAGACAACAGTGCAATTAGGTAACCTCAAAATATCTCAATATACCAATATCTGGGGTTTTTTGTTTTTGGTGAGCATGGGAGCCTTAGTTTTAGTTATTATTCATACCTTTGCTCTCATGAATGTGGATGTTTGTATAATTTAATGTGTGTATCTATTTACTATATGTTATGTATGTGTAAACTTATCTTTAATGTGTGGTTTTTATCCCAACTCTGAAACATTTGTGTTTATTTTTTAAGTCCTATTAATATTAATTAATATTAATAATATTAATTATTATTAATAATGCCAACATTCAAAGCCACATCCCATTGATCTTCAATAAACATTAAAAATATAGATTAAGAGATCACTTGAACAACTTTTAACCTTAATTTTTAGTGTGATTTTGAATCCAGGCCTCAAGAGTTTGTTGATTTTATTTTTCACTGAGTGTTGTAAACAATATACATTTTATTAGATACACTTATTCAGTCAATTGTTAACACAAATATTCAACACATGTAGTTAGGCATATAGACATGGTCAGACTGAGCCTCAGAATTTAGATGTTGTAGTTGGTGCCAGACAGGCTGGTCTGAGTATTTCAGAAACTGTTGATCTACTGGGATTTTCCCACACAACCATCTCTAGGGCTTATAGAGAATGGTCTAAAAACAGGAGAGAAATATACCCTGGGCAGCAGTTCTCAGGGCGAAAATGCCCTGTTGATGCTAAAGGAGAATGGACAGATTGCTTTAAGCGTATAGGAAGCCAACAGTAACTCAAATCTCAAATTACCACTCATTACAACCAAGATGTGTAGAAGAGCATCTCTGAACGTGCAATATGTCAAACTGGAAGCAGATGGGCTACAGCAGCAGAAGACCGCACTGTGTGCCACTCCTGTCAGATAAAAACAGGAAACTGAAGGTATAACTCACACGAACTCACCAAAACTGGACAATAGAAGACTAGAAAAACTTTGCCTGGTCTGATGAGTCTCAGTTTCTGCTGTGACATTATGGTGGTAGAGTCTAAATTTGGTGTAAATAACATGAAAGTATTGATCCATCCTGTGTTGTATCAGTGGTTCACACTGCTGCTGCTGATGTAATGGTGTGGGGGATATTTTCTTGGCACACTTTGGGCCTCTTGGTACCAACTGAGTGTCATTTAAACACAACAGTCTACCTGAGTATTGTTGCTGACCATGTCCAGTACAATGTACCCATCTTCTGATGGCTGCTTCCAGCAGGATAACACACCATGTCACAATGCTCCAATCATCTCAAGCTGGTTTCTTGAACATCACAATAGGTTCACTGTACTCAAATGGCCTCCACAGTCACCAGATCTCAATCCCAATCCCAATCCAGTTTTGTTCATGTGCTTCCATGATTAGTGCCTTTGTGCTGTCTGTCAGTCCAGCTTTGTCCAACCATTGGTAGGATTTTTCAATATCAGCCACTTCTTCTTTCTGCCGCTGGTACGTGTCATGCAGAGGCCTGTCCTTCCATGATGATTCCTGTTCTTGCTCCTCTTTTTTCTCAGGTTTCTGTTGCCTGAGGCACTCACTAAGCATATGATCATTTGTGGCCATCTTCCCAATGTATTCATGGAATTTTGTTGTTTCATCTAGGATAGAGGTTCTGACACTCACTATTCCTCAGCCTTCTTCTTTCTGCTTAGCATACAGTCTCAGGGAGCCGGATTTGGGGCAAAACCTCTATGTCTGTTAAGGAGCTTTCTAGTCATATAACCAGTGACTTCTATGTCTTCCTTTGGCCAGCTTACTATCCCAGCAGGCTATCTCAGGGTGTGTGTGTGTGTGTGTGTGTGTGTGTGTGTGTGTGTGTGTGTGTGTGTGTGTGTGTGTGTGTGTGTGTGTGTGTGTGTGTGTGTGTGTCTGTGTGTGGGTACTACCATATATATACTGTTATTGGGTCAAAAGGGCATCAGATCTGTTAGATCTCTCACCCTCTGATGCCATCTAGTGTCATATCTGAAGAAGTGAAGGTGCTCAGCATCCTCTATGGGTTCAGTAACAAAATCTGTTCTTATACAATAATTGAGAATAACAGATACTATGATGATATATTGCTGGCAATATTTTCTTTTCTTTTAACTTATTTACATTTTATTTTGTTGTTTTGTTATTTGGTTATCATCAGTATCTGATAAACTAACCAAAATGCTGAAATAATCCTATGAATATTTATTATTGTTATAATAAAGAAATATATAAAATCAGTTATTAGATAAGGAATCATTTGTGAAGCTGATTAAGCAAAAACCAAAAAAGTCCCGAACCTTGAAGCATATGTTGATTTCAATCACCAAAAGCAGCAAATGAGTGAAAATTTTGTTTTCTTTCCCCATTATGTTTGTGACCATATACAGTTATCCCTTGTTGTTTATTGCCTTAAAAATTAATTTGAAAGCAGTACAGTGGGCTCTGTATTGTTCTTTAAAGTTAGTGTAAAATAATCAATAATCTCATGGTTACATATTAATGAAAAAAACAATGAGGTGACATAATCCTTTGTGGGATTTGCTGCAACTGAAAGAACTGGTTGACCAATTTCTCAGTCCTTCCTAAGAAAATTACTTTATAACTATTTTGATAATCCATTAATCATTTACACAATTTCTTGAGTAAACACCCCCCCCCCTCCCCAAGCACGCACACACACTTTATTTGTGTTGGTAGACACACAAAATTGTGGACTCACACACATGTATCATTATGTCATGCATATGAGTCATGCCAACTGTTGGTGACCCCCTGGCAGCCTCTGGTCAGTAGGGAAAATGTATATTCCCTGCCCGCTAATGAGTGGCTGCTGGCTATAACCAGGCCAAATCAGACACAAAGAGGGTGCTGCAACAAAAGCATCCTTGTGATTGCTTTGGTTGCTTAGCAGGTTGCTGTGGTTTAATTTGCATGGAAGATTTTGTCAGTTTGAGGTTTGCCTCCAAACAGCACTGTAATTGTCACAAACCTAGCAATCGATTTCACAGCGACTGCCATCAAACTCCAACAACCACTTGCAACCGGTAGTTGCCAACCGGTCTCTAGGTCTGTGTAACTGACGCCTATGTGAAATGAAATGGTCATTTTCATCTGATGTAATCATATAATGTAATTGGAAAAGTAACTGACAGATTGACCTACAGTGTAAGTAGCTGTGAGCTATAGTGCATCATGGCACAAATCTAAATATCTGAAACTAAACCAAACTATTATTTGTTCTTTATTGAATCTCTTTCACTTTTGGATTGTTGGTCGATTTATGCAAAACATTTGAAGACACAAGCCATGTGATCACACTATTGCATTTGTTTCTGTCATTAATAAAAAACTAATTATTTAGTTAAATCCTAAAACAGATTCTAAACAGTGACAATAATTTTTTGCAGCCATCCTGATGGAGCTGCAGAGGGGTTTTAACTAACGAGCTTGACGTTTTTACAGAACGGATTAAATTATACAGATAAAAATTATGTTCAGATAAAAATTAGAAAAACTGTACTTAAGCCATTAATTTAATTTCAATAAAGTTCCATTAGGGTTTGTTCAATTTAGTTCAATTTAATTTTATTGATATAGCACCAAATCACAGCAACAATTGCCTCATGGCACTTTAACTGCTATCAATAATTCTTACAACCTCTGTACAAATAAAGCTTATTTGTATTATATTTAAGCTTCTGAGTGGTCACATTGTGATGAATGCATTCTAATTATATTTATGCATTTAAATTCATGTGTATGTATTTAGGTAACTGGGTTTTCTTCATATCTAAATCAGGCTTAAAAGTCAGACTTCATAAGCAGCTTTGTTCAAGTTCTCATTAGACTTGCTGCAAGTGACAAGAACAGAGTCTGTGCAGGAACCAGGTCAGCTCAGGACACGTTCACATCCAGAGCACTAGTGCTGTGGTGACTCTGGTGCCCTCATCTGGCCCTTTCTGCTCCATGCATGGCAATACTGTGAGCATACACTGACAGGGGTTTGTGGTTTTGGCCACACACAGAGTTGTATGTGTCTTTAGTATTTATAGTTTCATTTAATAGCATCAGTGAGCTGACAGATTTAAACGGTATAGTTGTTGTCCACAAGGATCATGGCTGTTGGACTAAACTATTAACAGTCAGTAATATTTTAATCTCTGGCAAGTGTCCACAGTGTTGACATGATAATCCGTTCTGAACCCTGCAGTTGCTGAAACTCAGTTAATAATGAATAAAACTGAGTGCATTGTTTTTGTCAAACTTTGGACAAACATGGCTCATCTAACATGTGACTGTGGTCTCACTAAAAAATGGACTAATTCAATTCAGTTTTCTTTGTGCCAGTTTGCAGCAACAATCGTCTCAAGGATCTTACCCCTGTAAAGTGTCGTTGGGTGTGATGAAAGGAACTTACAAATAAAATGCATTATTATTATTATTATTTAAAAGCTTTATAGTGTAAGGTAAAGATCCTATAGTGTTATAGAGCCTTCACCAATCAGACAGTTCCCTATGGAAAAGCATTTGATGACAGGTAGGAAGGAAGACCTCCCATTTAACAGCACAAGGCATAATGGGAAGTCTCCTAGCAGCTCGAGCCTGTGGCAGAAAATAACTTAATAACTAAGGGATGGTTCATGATCACCGGATGCAGTGCTAAGCTTTATCAAAAAGGAAAGTTTTAAGTCTTATCTTAAAAGTAGAAAGGATGTCTGTCTCCTGAATCCAAACTGGGAGCTGGAGACGGGCTGAAGACTTTGCTTCCTGTTCTTCTTTTAGGTACTCTCAGAACAAATTAAAATGTACAGAGTAGTGGATTGTTCTTAATGATACGCTATATTGCCAAAAGTATTCACTCACCCATCCAAATCGTTGCATTCAGGTGTTCTAACCACTTCCATGGTCACAGGTGTAGCAAAATGACAGGGTCAGTGGATGCGCAGAGGTCACCAACTTTCTGCAGAGTCAGTCGCTACAGACCTTCAAACTTCATGTGACCATCAGATTAGCTCAAGAACAGAGCGTAGAGAGCTTCATGGAATGGGTTTCCATGGCCGAGCAGCTGCATCCAAGCCTTACATCACCAAGCGTAATGCAAAGTATCAGATGCAGTGGTGTAAAGCAAGCCACCACTGGACTCTAGAGCCGTGCACAAGTTTTCTCTGGAGTGATGAATCATGGTTCTCCATCTGGCAATCCGATGGATGAGTCTGGGTTTGGTGGTTGCCAGGAGAACAGTGCTTAGCTGACTGCACTGTGCCAACTGTAAAGTTAGGTGGAGGGGGGGGATTATGTTGTGGGGGTATTTTTCAGGAGTTGGGCTCGGCCCCTTAGTTCCAGTGAAAGGAACTCTTATTGCTTCAGCATACCAAGACATTTTGGACTATTTCATGCTCCCAACTTTGTGGGGACAGTTTGGGGATGGCCCCTTCCTCTTCCAACATGACTGCACACCAGTGCACAAAGCAGGTCCATAAAATCATGGATGTGAGACTTTGGTGTGGAAGAACTTAACTGGCCTGCACAGAGTCCTGACCTCAACCTGAGAGAACACCTTTGACATGTTTGAACCTAACATGCATGTCTTTGGACTGTGGTGGAAGCTGGAGTACCTGAAGAGAACCTTGGGAAGAACATTTAAACTCCACACAGAAAGGCCCCAGCCAGCTGATGGATTCTAACCCGGGACATGCTTGCTGTGAGGACGACTGTGCTTGACCACTGTGCTTAAGGAGTTACAGTGGTGTGAAAAAGTGTTTGCCCCCTTCCTCATTTCCTGTTTTTTTGCATGTTTGTCACACTTAAGTGTTTCGGAACATCAAACCAATTTAAAACAATAGTCAAGGACAACACAAGTAAACACAAAATGCAATTTGTAAATGAAGGTGTTTATTATTAAAGGTGAAAAAAAAATCCAAACCATCATGGCCCTGTGTGAAAAAGTGATTGCCCCCCTTGTTAAAACATACTATAACTGTGCTTTTTCACACCTGAGTTCAATTTCTCTAGCCACACCCAGGCCTGATTATTGCCACACCTGTTCTCAATCAAGACATCACTTAAATAGGAGCTGCCTGACACAGTAAAGTCCACCAGAAGATCCTTAAAAGCTACACATCATGCCGAGATCCAAAGAAATTCAGGAACAATTGAGAAAGAAAGTAATTGAGATATATCAGTCTGGAAAGGGTTATAAAGCCATTTCCAAAGCTTTGGGAATCCAGCGAATCACAGTGAGAGCCATTATCCACAAATGGCGAAGACATGGAACAGTGGTGAACCTTCCCAGGAGTGGCCGGCCGCCCAAAATTACCCCAAGAGTGCAGCGACGACTCATCCAAGAGGTCACAAAAGACCCCACAACAACGTCCAAAGAACTGCAGGCCTCACTTGCCTCAGTTAAGGTCAGCGTTCATGCCTCCACCATCAGAAAAAGACTGGGCAAAAATGGCCTGCATGGCAGAGTTCCAAGGAGAAAACCACTGCTGAGCAAAAAGAACATTAAAGCTCGTCTCAATTTTTCCAAAACACATCTTGATGATCCCCAAGACTTTTAGGAAAACATTCTGTGGACCGGTGAGACAAAAGTGGAACTCTTTGGAAGGTGTGTGTCCCATTACATCTGGCGTAAAAGGAACACTGCATTTCAGAAAAAGAACATTATACCAACAGTAAAATATGGTGGTGGTAGTGTGATGGTCTGGGGCTGTTTTGCTGCGTCAGGACCTGGAAGACTTGCTGTGATGAATGGAACTATGAATTCTGCTGTCTACCAAGAGATCCTGAAGGAGAATGTCCGACCATCTGTTCGTGTACTCAAGCTGAAACGAACTTGGGTTCTGCAGCAGGACAATGATCCTAAACACACCAGCAAGTCCACCACTGAATGGCTGAAGAAAAACAAAATGAAGACTTTGGAGTGGCCTAGCCAAAGTCCTGACCTGAATCCTATTGAGATGTTGTGGTATGACCTTAAAAAGGCCGTTCATGCTCGAAAACCCTCTAATGTAACTGAATTAGGACAATTCTGCAAAGATGAGTGGGCCAAAATTCCTCCAGAACGCTGTAAAAGCCTCATTGCAAGTTATCGCAAACGCTTGGTTGCAGTTGTTGCTGCTAAGGGTGGCCCAACCAGTTATTAGGTTTAGGGGGCAATCACTTTTTCACACAGGGCCATGATGGTTTGGATTTTTTTCACCTTTAATAATAAACACCTTCATTTACAAATTGCATTTTGTGTTTACTTGTGTTGTCCTTGACTATTGTTTAAATTGGTTTGATGTTCCGAAACACTTAAGTGTGACAAACATGCAAAAAAACAGGAAATGAGGAAGGGGGCAAACACTTTTTCACACCACTGTATGAAGTGGCTGTTATGTTTATTCAAACGAACCATATTTCTGAATATTAACAAGTTTGTGTCTACAATACTGCACGGCTACATCTTCGGGGGTGTTCTGTTTTCTATCTAGGCGTGCTTTCACAGCATTGGCAGTATGTTTGGGTTCATTGTCATGGTGAAAAATGTTTCTTTGGGGATTAACTTATTGATGCTAAAATACTGTTTTAGCCCCGTCAAACTATTATCTTTGAAAAATGATGTGTTTTTGCGACAGGCTGCTAGTAACAAAGTGTCTAAAGATACAATTTTAAAATGGTTCTTTGCTGAGTTGTCTGTTGTGTGTGCTGGTTCACCCCATGAGTTAGGTACCTTTTTTATGCTTGAGTGATTTATACGTCAGCATTAAGCATCTTAAGAAATTCCTCTGAAAATTATACAAATGCAAAAAGATGGTACAAATACTGGACAAAAAATTAGTGAAAAAGCAGCCAATGTCTAAATAAAAACTTTAAAAGACCTTCAGAAAGACTGGAGACCTCTTTAAAAAAATTACAACAAAACCTCTCAGGAGCAAAATATAAAGAACTGAGGGATGGCTCAAGACCCTTCCAGTGTCTTAATGCTTTGATTTTGGTCCATTTTTATATTTTAGAGCAGCACAGTGCACTCAAATAAATGACACTGAAATGATACTTGTCAATATTTGATGTGTTCAGAGAAAGAACGTGCTGAACAAGTGGGATCATCATGTCTAATAAAAGATAAAGCAGGAGGAAAACATGCCTAAGCTGTTGATTAAGGATTCTGAATTCTTTTAGCGTAAGTGAAACAGAGACATTGGCCAGCCAGAATCAAGCTTTTTCTGTGGCTGTGGTACAGATGTTTGCCTCCTGAAGTTCACAGCTACAAGACAATCCACAAATAGTTTGATAATTAATAACATTAAATATTTCTGGATCTGCAGATCTGTGTTTTAGATGGGAGGGTTGATCCATGTGTTCTTAGTGAGATTTAAAAATTGGTGCACAATCAGCTTTTTAAATTGCACATTAAAATATTTTTTTTACCAGAAGTTAAATGTTGCAAACTAGTGGAAAAACTTTCATTTGCTGTTCTTATTCAACAGGGTTTAAATGTAGCTGTGTGAGAGTGCAATTTAGCCTAAATTCCTTTCAGGGGACTTGTAAGTAGCTTATAGTAAATTAGATTTGGCTGGAGTCTGTTTCCTCTAATAGGTGCAGGATTGCTGCCGTTAACATAGTAGTGAGAACACAGATGTTGTTTATGTGAGAGCAAACAACCCTGTCTACAGTCTGCCTCAGAACTTTTTCAGATTAGGAACCAGTAATCTGTGCTCTCCTCAACTCTCCCCTGTTGGCCAACATTCACATTGCATCATTGTTCTGACTGTCCAAGTACGCTTTGCATCATCATCACTCACACAACACTTGTGTGCATGGTACAGTGTATGCCAGATCCAGTGATGCAGTTCTTGCAGCTAACTTCAGAGTACAGGGCTGCTTCCGTTTTGGATGCACAGACAATGCGGATGCATTCTTAACTGTCCTGAAACCTCTTTCGTCATGCAAGGAAGTCGATGTGTGTGTGTTGAGATCTGCAGATTTTTGGCCAGTACTGGTTTATTTTAAGTACTAGACTTTGAGTTTGAAAACATACTTGATGGGAGTCGAGAGAAGCCACCGTGAAGTCACCCTTGAACGTGTATCAAGGCAGTTAAAGAATGACTGGTTCAGAGCGTCTGATCAGTGAAGTCAAACATTACACTGGAAGCCTGCTCACAAGCTTCACTACACCATCTACCATGCTGAGCTTCTAAAAGCCTCTCCAAATTCTGTGGTGTTCTCGCACTGAGCTGGGCAGTTTATTCATGAAAGATTATTTCCATTGCATAATAATAATGATAATAATAATAATAACTATAATAACAAGGAATTCCCCAAATATGGGCTAAAGTATTTATTATTGTTGTTATTAAAGTCTTTCTTATTATATTAAAGCACTTCATACAATAAGAATTAAGTAAGTATTAAGTGATGAAATATAGTGAAATGGCACAGTGGTGGAGCCCCGTGACCCTGCATTAAATAAGCAAAAGGAAATGGAGGGATGGTTAGTAAACTTGATTAAACAGGCTGGCCATTGGACATGGAACATCACCTCTCTGGTGGGGGAAAACTTTGGTGGCCTCAGAATCTCATCTCTGCTTTTCGTGGATGATGTAGTCCTGTTGGCTTTTTCAGGTGGAGATTTCCTGCTTGCATTGGAGCAGTTCCCAGCCGAATGTGAAGCGGCAGATATGAGAATTAGCACCTCCAAGTCTGTCGCCTCAGGGTGGGGTGCCCACTCTGGGACATGGACAAGTTGCTGCAGTAGAGGAGTTTAAGTATTTCGGGGTCTTGTTTGCATGTGAGGGGAGAGGGGGGCGGGAGATTGGCGGATGAATTGGGGCTGTGTGTGCCGTGGTCTATCGTGGTGAGTTGGAGAGTTGAGTGTAAAAGTGGAGCTGTTGATGTACCGGTTGATCTACATCCTTACCCTCACCTGTGGTGGGTAGTAACTGAAAGAATGAGATTGTGGATACAAGTGGTAGAAATGAGCTTTCTCCAAATTGTGGTTGGCCTCTTCCTTTGATTTGCCTGATTTAGACTTTTGCTGACATACGCAATCAGAAATTCCTTCTGAATCCTACACAGTGATCACAATCCTTACGAGCTACATAGACCTGATGAATAGTTACATTTCTTGAGAGGTGCAAAGATCTGACGCAGAAGTCTAAATCAGGTCTCAGAGATAGGGAGAAGAGTTAAGTCATGTAGGATGGGCTCAAAGTAGAGGCACTGCTGCTACACATCGAAAGGAGCCAGTTGAGGTGGTTCCGGCATTGACTAGGAAGCTATCTGGGCACATCTTCGGTGAGGTGTTGTGGGCATCTCCTACCAGAAGTAGGCGCAGGGGCAAACCCAAGACATGCTCGAGAGATTATATCTCTCGACTGGCCTGGGAAATCCTCAGTTTTCCCCCGGATAAGCTGGAGAAATTGGTTGTGGAGGAGGAGGTGTGTGTCTCTCTGCTGAGGCTGCTGGCCCTGCGACCCAGCCCTGGATAAGTGGAAGAAAATCTAACAGTTTCTTTAATAATATTTTGTGTAGGTTTTTAAGGATTTCCATACAGAATATTTTGATGGCTGTAATTGTGGCTTTTCATGTTTTTTTTTATTTGTATAGGACTATCTAATCTCACAGTGGTACACATGCTTTACCAGTCCATGAGCTGGTACTTATTGCTACCGTCAAACTAAGGAAAGCGGTGGTTGGAGACCACAGCACAACCAAAATTATTGTTACCCCATGCAATGAACTTGCAATCTTGTTGCCTTTGAAATTGTTGCTTCTTCAAATAATCCCAGTGAGTTGCCATCTTCAGGGTGACTTTGGTGTTTCAGAATGGCGATTAAAATGGCATTAAGTCTGTTTGCTTTCTGCAGTGGACTGTGAGATTGTGTGAAAATCTTTACGAAGATCACAAATCTGTTGCTGCCTACATATACAAAAATTCACATTAAACAGAAATTCATATTAACTGCTTACATTTAACATCCCCCAAACCCTCATAGATTTGAAACAGAAATTCTGCCATAAATACTGATGTGTTTGCTGCAGGACAGTAATTTAACTGCAAAATGACATTGCTTGCAACCTTGCTTTGATATAGAAACCAGAATGCAACAGTAAGCAACTAGTTGAGTCAAGTCCCCTGTTGCAAACATAGACTCAGACTCAGACTGATTGCAGTGTGTTAAATTAGACTGTAGTTGTTTGCAAACCTTCGACAGTCTGTCTGAAAGTAATTGCAGTCAGTCTGAGTTGGGCCGCAATCGTTTGGAGACAGGTTGCCTCCCACCAGGCAACCTGTGCGATCTCCTTGTGATTATAAGTGATCACAACCATTTGGTTGCTACAAGTACTTGCAATTTATTTAATCAATATATTAGCTGCCCAAATTTACTACACTACCAAATCACTAAGAACAATCTTGACATTTACAGCTGCATTAAATAATTGTCACTTTATTTGATATTGGAAAATAACATAAGGCAAACCTTTTCCCTTTAACGATGAATCCATCCTTGGACCTACAGTATTGGACAAACATTTATTACTGTCCTGAAAACAAACGAAAAAATACAGAGTTTGGAAACAAAAGTAGAACCTCAGACATTTCTATAAATCAGTTGTTACATAATGTTACGAATTTAAAAAGTAGTGTACTATTTATTGATATACTTCATGTCACTCTGCCTGTTTCTTACTGTGTCTTCTCTCTGCCCCTCCAGCTTTCTGCCTCACTCACTGTGCTCCTCCCAGCCAACCACTGGCCACAGTCTGTGATGGCTAACTACTGAGGGAGCTGCCAGTGAATGCTGAGCAGGCTGGCGAGCTCATCGTCTGCCTCGTCGTCCTGTGATTGGCTGCTGGATGGGACTGAGGTTGAATGGAGCCAATGTCCAACAAGCAGGATAGCAACTCGTCAGAGGGAGATGAGAAAGGGTGAGACAGAGGGGTCTGGTGTGTGTGGTAAACAAAATGTGATGGACTGTACATCTGCCTGTGGCTTTGTGTGTGTGCGTGTGCATTTTTGTGTGAGAGTGTGTGTGCGTGTCCATCTTTGATGTAAACATGAAAGGAAAGCAAAGATTAATGGTGTGACAGGGACAACAGATTAAAGCAGGGCTGTGGGCATAGATGGATGGATTGATGAAAGATGAAGAGCTGCACCAGCACCTTTTTTAACTACACATTAAAATAATTTGAGGTATGAAGCAAAGAATAGAAACTAAACAAATGATTAAAAACAGGCTGTTGTCTCACTGGATGAAGGGAAGGAATGCTGTGCATTGAGCAGATTTTTATGAGCGGGAAAAGGGATGGCAGAACACTCGGTCACATTGCCTTCTGTACTCACTGTGTTGCTGCTGCACGTGCAGCCACGCACACTCCCTCAGCACATACTGCCTTCACCGCTTCACAAGATAACTTCACAAAGACTCACATCAGACCTGATGAAGAAGAAAATACAAACACAGAGCAAATTGAAACCACTGTTGTCTACCAAGGATGTTGGTGTATGGAGACTCAAATTGTATATTATTTAAAATAAAACAAAGCAAATAAAAAAAAATTACATTATTTATCTCAATGGCCATTTGTGCCCCTTCAGTTCTCCCCTATAAGGAAGCGCTTGGCAACAGCAAGGAGGAAGAACTTCCATTTAACAGGAAGAGACCTCCAGTCGAACCAGATTTGAGGAGGGGCTACAGCAGGAGTAAAAAAAAAAAATAAAACAACAAGAACTACTGAGAATCCATAACTTTTCCCACATGCCCCTTCAAGATGCTACAATCATGTAACGGTTCATAAATAAAAGTCACAGTGTTTGAATGTCTCCAATACAGAAATGCTTCGTTTCTTCATAGTGCTTTCATTGTGAAGCATTTTGTCATATGCAGCAACAGCCAGATGGAATTTTTCCCCCAGCTGTATTAGTCACACCCAGAGCCATAATCAGAGATCCAGCATCTGGTTCACTACTGGTTTTTTACTTAAGGAGATTCAGGAAACAACAAAGAAGCTGAAAGTGCAACACTTTATGAAATGTTTCTGTTAATTAAAAACTCTCATTAAGAACTATGTTTAGTTTTTTTTTTTTTATTATTTCACATCAGAAAGTCTTATTTTAATAAAAATGACTGAATTGTTTTTCCTCCTCAACAACTGATGCTAAAGTTAGCCTCTTATTTAATGTACATAAACAAAAAACAATCCCAGTGGTATCAGTATTATCAGCTGATATTAGCTATTTGCCGATCTATCGTATCAGCATTTATAATGGCTGATATATGAAAATTTTAAAAAGTAAAAAAAGAGATGGGCAACACACCCTTCAACCCTGATTTTTACCTAGTATGTCCATCAGAGGACACACTGTTGGCAACACGTTTTTGGGACACAACAAAGAGTTGGGCAGAGCAGAAACTATGCATAGCAAATGTTAGGGAAATCTGTTTGTTTTGTGTGTCTGAAAGAAAAAATACTGTCAAATACATGTTTAAATTGGTAAATACTGGTATTGGTCTTAAAAATCCCATATCGGTCGGGTTCTACAACCAACTCAAGGTTGTGTGTTGATAGGCACAGAACCAAACTGTCTCCTTTTATTATTAATATTCCTTTTTTTCCCCCTGAGATTTACTTTTAGCTTCCCTTTGTTCCAGCACTTATTAAAAGCAATATTTTTATAAAATCACCAACAAACTGAGCACGACAGCCTATTGCCATACCTTCCTCCAACAAGATGGACTGTCAGTTTTAGCCTGTTGGCAGGCTAAAGAGGTGAAGTGCATGTTTCAAATCAGACACGTAAATTAGTACACGTGAATGCAGTACATTGTGTACATTACCTGCTTGCTTGCATAGTGCGTGAGCTTGGACGGGGTGGTATTACCTTTTTGGAAATGATAATTGCAGCATTTGACTGTGATTGCACTCAGTGTCAAGGCGTAGCCATGCTCTCTGCACTCATACCCTCAAAGTAGGAAGTTTCAAAAGGAGGTATAATTAATTATTAATATTGGCGTAATTTGGAATCTTTAAATCATCTTTATTCATGGCCGGGTTAAAGATTTCACCATAAATGCAATCAGTATTCTCATGTGAGTCATATTCCATTTATTACAGTGTTTTTTGTTTTTTTTAAAAAATCTTCTTAATAGCTGAAATAATTAATAAATAAGTCTAATTTTAATTAAGGAATAGTTGTATTTTCTCTGGTAAAAAGTTAAGATGATACTAATGCAACTCAAATAATTAGATTATTTTGAAAAGGAGCCCCATCTTAGTACTGAATGTATATGTGAACATACTTTTCAGAAGCTGGGCATTTGTAGTCTGAATCCTTTTCTGATTGATCTGAGGAAATATCCTAATAGTTTGAGATGCTGAATTTCTGATTTTCATGAGCCATAATCAGGTTAAATATTTCACTTTATGTGCAATAATAATAGAATAATACAATAACAAACAAAAGAATAATACCCTTTTCACAACATTCCAATTTTTTTTAGATGCACTAGTATATACAAATCTTAGTATAACCGAAACATCTGTACACCAGTCAAAACATGAGGATGATGGACTATTTATAAGCAGCTGTAACAGGTTGGTCAGTTTTGACCAGAAACATTAGTTCAACTGAGATTTAAAAAAAATCAGGAAAGTTAACATAAAAAAAATCACCTAGTCATAGATGAAGGCCCTAGATGTAGTTAACATGAAAAACATACATGAGATGTTAGATGAAGTCAAGAAGTGGAGGGAGGGACTAATCGTATTATCTCTGTGGCTCGTGGGGATGGGTCAAACTACAGCTTGACTATTTTTTAATGGCAGATTACCCTCAGCCAGCCAGGCTCAGTCAATCCCAAGCTTATATCTACCACAGTCTATAGAGTGACTATCTCTGTGTTTTACCAAGATGTTTATTTCAAGTTAGATATTAGTTTAGTTGAACAAAATATATTTTACTGATGTCCAAGTTACACTGTTTGATGTAAACTATAAAGTCACATATCATATATTGTTGGATTCAGTGCAGTCAGACCTTTCTGGGACAATCCCAACAAAAACTACTGAAAAATATAAATCCATTCATTCCCATATTTGAAATTTCCACCTAGTGTACTTTGGTGTTTGTTGTGCTGTGTTTCCTCAATGCATCAAAATATTCATATTCTGTATTTTCAGACTGCTGCCTTATTTATTTATTTAGTTATTTAGAAAAACCACAACATTCCAGAGCTATGGGTCTTTTTGTGGTAAATAGTATCCAGCACACACAAAACACACACAGTGTGTTGTGATTTCAGTCAGCAACAGCAGCAGCAGCACAGCATCTCCTCTTGCACACTGCAGAGCGGATAACCATCAGGAAGCCAGAAGGAAAAAGGTCTTCAAAACCAAACTGCTGTGAGTCGCTGTTTTCCAAGGGACACGAGCAGACATGTTGATGGAACACATCGGAGGTATTAAAGTGCAGGGGTTTATAAATTCTAAGAAATGCATTTATCATTGAGGTGAACAGATGTCATATGCACAGTTAAGCAGGTTATCTCCCGTAACACAGGAAATGAAATCAGCCTAACTGCCAGCTCTTTACACCGTGATTTCACCTGGACCCACCAAAGAGGACAGAAGTGTTTTCCTGTATATAAATAAAGGCAGGTCTATCATACGCTGATGAAGAAAAGGTGATCAAACTAAATCAGATGGACACACAGGCCTCTGTACAATAAAGCTTACTGCCCAGCTGAGTCACCCCCCCCCAAAGGCCCACCCTGAGCCAGGAAAAACCTGATTAACTTTCAAAAGTTGCACTTGCTCCCTACCTAGCCAGCTGTATGAATGCATGCATGTGAGAGTGTGTGTTTGTGTGGTCGCATGCGTGCCTCGTATGAGCGCATGCATGTGTGTCTGTAGGGTGGATTAGTGGAGTGAGGAGAGTTGGATTAGGAGCAGTGAGGGCAGATGGAGCCACAGAAAGCAGAGGACAGCTCAGGATGCCTCAGTATGCGACATCAACAGGGGATTGTCTCTTTGCATTTTTGCGCATGCGTGCATGTGCTTCTCACAGAGTATCATTGAGCACGCACGTGTTCCTGTGAGTGCTGCCTCATGCCCTGACCCCTCCCCTCTGTGATGTCTGAGTCACGGAGTGTTCTTGATACAAATGCTCATACACACAGACACACACACACACACATACACACACACACACACACACACACACATGCACGCACACTTGACTTCACATAGCCTGGAGTAGGGGTGCTGAAATAGAATTTGGTGTGTGTGCACCTATTTGTTTGCCTGTGTGTATGTGTCAAAATTAACCGCAGTGCAAAGCCTTTGAATATTTCAGGAGGCAGTCGACTTTCATCAAAGCGATTCAGTTCATGTCTACAGAGCAGAATTACAACTGAGTGGATAGCTGTGTGTTTGCAGAAGTATGAACTTGCCTGATTTAAAGGTTTTTAGGTGTGTTTCTGCTTACTTCTGTGCTTAGAATAACCTTTTATATTTCTCAATGTAGAACTCAGATCTGCTCTTTCATATCACTGTCTCTGCTAGTTTGATGCAAGGGTGGGGGGTGGATTGGCATTTCACAGATATTGAATCAAATATCAAAAGTAAATCCTTTTAAATTCCTTATCTAATTCACTTTGGTTCAGCTTTCAACATTTACAAGTGAAAGCTAAAAATGAGGAGAATAAAAGGCACTGAGCTATCGTAACACGTGTTGTCTGCTTTCTTTGACATGTCTCTTCCCGAGCTACTGAATAATTGATGCTGGACGATGATGATGATGGTACATGAAGGGTTATCTGGGGGATTTTGACCACTCCCACCGTCTGTGTTTACATGCACGTAGGTTAACTGATTACTCTGGGAATCCCAGGTATGACAGAAATCAGTGTTTGCATGCACGTTGCTCAAGTGCACCCGCAGCTTCTGTATTCATGCTTCCACAGTTTGCTATAAACAATCAAAGCTGTTTTCCTTCATCACCAGCTGGAGTCTGTTTGTTGCTTCAGTAATGCCAGCCTTTGGTTGTTGGTTGCAGTAATAATTGCTTCTGCAGGTAACACCCTACGTGACTTCAAAGAACAGTTTTAATTTGTTTTTCAGATTATAGATTGAAATAGATTAGGGATGGGAATATGAACCAGATTCAGGTTCATATTGTACAACTCACTGCAGTCATTTGCTCTCAAGCGTGTCAAGTGCTTTTGTACATTGCAAACAAACGTGGCAGTGGAGTCTTTCACTACTCTGTTTCTGCACTAACTCAGAGAGAGTAAAATAGTTTCACTCGGGCTAAAAACCTGTGTGGTCTTATGTTTGTCCACACACAAAACTGATCAGGAATCAGTAAGGAAAGTGATTGAGAATCTGACCTACAGGCAGAAAAAAATAATAGCAGTGACAGTTGGGAAATTAGCTTAAGTTTTTGAAACAAGTTGATTGACACTGACTGGAGATGACTCACCACTCATTCATGGTTAAAAGGCATATTAATCTTTTCTGTAGACAGGATGATGTTGCTTTTTGGGTGGAATATGTAAAAATGGAAAATAATGTTCCCTCCTGGTGCAATACTAAGATGTTCTACCTTTGATTTAACATTTTGGACATTACAACTGTTATTGCATTTTTGTGCTACAGTCTCACGTGGCTGTGGCCACAAGTGTCGCTCATTCTGATGATGGTCCAGTAAAGCCAACAGGAAGTAGTGGCACCTTGATAGATGTCTTTAACAGGATTCTCTCGCTGTTATCAGATCGTCTGGATTGACCTGCTCTTCTTCGTCAGTGTGGATCTTTAAAAAAAAAAAAGAAAAAAAAGCCTCCAATGAAAGATTTGGGGTTTGCTTTTATTGGCATGCTTGTGTAGAATGGATTTGCACTAAAGCCATGGCATATTCTTCATTTTTATGCAGGCACATCGACACATACTTTTTTTGAACAAAATCATTTCTGATGAAAAGAGCTCATGTCCTTCGGATCACAAAGCTCATTTCTTTGCTGCTCTAAAGAAGTAGCACAGTTCTCTGGGTACTTTTGCTGGAAAAGGGCACTGATGGTGGTGCTTCCTCTGTGTTCTTGGAATTGCTATAGGCAGTCAGACTTGAAGAACATTCTTGTAGGGGGTGCGTTTTGGACATGAAAACATTGCACTGGATTTAGCTTTTCAGCTCTTTTATGCTTTCAGCCCCAGTGTATCACTTTTAGTCAGCATCACCTCTGGTTTCTGAAAACATTTCTAGTTAAAGAAAAACTCCTTTTAAACCGCTGACAAGTATTTTCATTTGTCCTGATGATTATGTCCAACAGCAAGGCTCTGTAGAGTTTTCTCTATTTGTTGTAGTTCTAGTACATTCAGCTGTGTAAAATAACCTTTTACACACCATGGCAGAGTTCAAACGCTAAACAACAAAGAGGATTAACCAACATCTAATTTCATGCTGGAATCAGAAAACTAAATAGTTCTTTTGATGATTTTGTCAGCATGACTTTACTAAAAGATATGCCAAACCACAAATTTGAGCAGCCATGTTTTTTCCACAGTAGAGCTGGACTCAATTTTGTTTTTGTTTTTTTCAACTTTTAGATGCTTGTTATCTTGTTTCAGGCCTAATTTTTTAAATCTAGAAATTGCTTCCATCTTGGACTATTTGTTGTCAGAAAAACAACCAGCAACAGATTCAGCAAGTTTTGGGGCAAATAGATATCAACCGATTATAACCTAAATTTTTTCAAAAAGTGTGAAAATATTCAAATTAATTTACATCAACGACCCAGCTGTCCTAAGATAAATCAAGAAGTGGGAACATAATGGAACAAACAGCTTGGTGCGGTAAAGGATTAGCTAACATGCATAATTTTCTACCTCAAACCCAGAACTTCCCCAATATGCCCACTCTGGACACGACAATATGATTGGATGAGTGTAAACAGAAGTGTTTTGAAACAGTAATTTTAAGTGAATATTAATTTGCAAAATAGTTAGAGTTAATTAAAAAGAATCAGTTTAATTAAATTAATAAGGGGTGAAACAGAAACTCGGCCATTAGTCTCTTTTTTAAATTTAATTACATTTTTAAAATTAATTTTTAAACTTTATTGTCTGAATTTTCATACATGTCTAGATTTACTACACTTGCTTATAACCTTTATTGTTAACTGAGCATTATTATGGGCTTCCATCAAGCGACTACAGATGAAAATCAGCTTTAGCTATATCCAGTAAACTGCATGTGTTGTGCCTTTGTGCCATTTACCATTTATGGCAACCACTTATATATAATCATTTGGTGGGCATGTTAATTCCCTTATTGGTTACACTTTACTAGTATCAAGTTGGACCCTGTTTTGCCTTCAGAACTCCCTCAGTTCTTTCTCAGAGATTTTACTTCATACTGACATAATGGCACATAATCAGCTGCACATCCATGATGTGAATCTCTCATTCCACCACATCCCAAAGCCGTCCTATTGGATTGAAATCTGGTGTGCCAAGAGTGGATGGATCTTTCATGCTTTCATGTTGTTTATGCCAAATTCTGAGCCTACCATCCAAATGTCACAGCAAAAATCATCAGACCAGGCAAAGTTTTTCCAGTCTTCTATTATCCAACTTTGGTGAGCCCATGTGAATTGTAGCCTCAGTTTCCTGTGCTTACTGATAGGACTGGCACCTGATGTGGTCTTCTGCTGCTGTAGCCCAAGGTTCAACGAGTCGTGCATTCAGAGATGCTCCTCTGCATATCTTGGTTGTAACAAGTGGTTACTTGAGTTACTGTTGGCTTCCTATCAGCCCGAAGCAATCTAGCCCTTCTCCTCTTACATCACCATTACATTTTCTCCCAGAGAACTGCAGCTCACTGCATATTTTCTCTTTTTCAGACTATTCTGTAAACCCTAGAGACAGTTGTGTGGGAAAATCCCAGTAGATCAACAGTTTATGAAATACTCAAACCAGCCCATCTGGCACCAACAACCATGCTTTGTACAAAGTAATTTAATAATTTCTTTTCCCCCATTCTGATTCCCGGTTTGAACTTCAGCAGGTCAGCTTAACATGTCTACATTCCTGATTACATTGAATTGCTGCCATGTGATTGGACAAATACATATTTGCATTTGAACAGGTATGCCTAATAAATTGACTAGTGTAAACAAAGACAAGCCTGTATACACATTAATACATCAACCTCTGGTTTCATGTGACAGCAGTATGGTGTAGTATCTTCATGGCTAAAAGCAGGGTTTCTCATCAGTGAAATCTAAGGCCTGTAATTTCATACTAGCATGACAGTTGCTGTGTCTATCACATGACAGCCTGTGTACTGTTTGAACAAAAATGAACTATTAAACTATGTAACTCAGTTTTTATGTGTGCTGTTTGTCCTCTCTTCTGGCCTCACGTGCCCACAGCATCACTGTGAAGCACAGAAGACAGCTCAGCAGCCTGTAGGGCAAACGTAAAGAGATATGTCACAGCAGTACCAGCCAGATGACCTCCCCCTTAACATCAGTAAGACCTAGCAGGTGGTGGTGGATTACAAGCATTCCTCTATTGACAGAGGCAGAAAGAGAAAATTAGCTCTTTGAAGTTCCAGGGTGTTAACAATACTTAGAACATGTTATGAGATCTGCACTCAGGAACTGAAGGCACAGCTGTGAATTTGTTATTTAAGTCAGCTCAGGAAGCTTTACTCAAGCCTTAAGAATTTCAGGCCTTTCTACAACTGATGAACACGGCATTGCTGTCTTCTACAACAGTATTGCTTCTCTTAACCTACCTGCATCAGAATTCGTCTTTAGGGAACATTTCACACCAGAGCCACAGAAGTTAGCATTCAGCTGTTATTACAGGATTATTAGAGCACATCATGAGAAGTAGAGTGAAATTAATGTTTAAAAAGAATAACTGTGACATGTTAAAAATTGACCTTTCGGAGCAACTCCTAAGTCATCACAGCTTAGAGCACATATACAGATTAAAGGAGAAACCACCATAAAAGGGTCTCAGTAGGGAGTTGAGCCACAGCTTCGGCATTGATTCTCCAGATCTCTGGAACTCTCCTGGAGGAATCGTATACCAATGTTTCATTTAGCTATTCCCTCATGGACTGTTTTATGGTGATGGAGAGCTCTGACTAAGTCCAGAATCTTCCAAAGCACATGATTCACGCTTTCAGTCCATTCACTGAGGCCCTCCTGTCCTATAGATGGGCACATCTTCCATTTAGAAGAGACCACTCCACTCAGGTTAGAAGTGTTTCATTATAGGATAAAGGTGATCACTCAGAACTACTTTGCATTGATTTGCAGTGACTCTTCCCTCTAAGGAGGTGACTGCAAATCAGTGTCTACTGGTGAAATAAAGGGTGAATGGATGGATGGATGGATGGATGGATGGATGGATGGATGGATGGATGGATGGATGGATGGAAAATCACAAAAGAATCACAAAGCTGGCTGATACCAATTTAACTTGATAGATTTCATAAACTGTTTCATAACGACAAAATATCTGATTATTCAATGGCTATTTCTTGAAAAATTATGAATGTAAGCAGTTAAACATTGTCATTTAGGAAAATTAGTCATAACACAAACTCCAGTCCATAACACACTTGTGTTACGGACTGGAGTTTGTGTTATGCACCTCTGTGTTTCACTGTTGGTTTGGAGTTATTCTCCTAAGGGCAGATGGTTTTGTCTGTACCATATGTGTTTTCTGTTACTGTGGCCAGACAACTCTCTTTGAGTCATCTGTCCAGAGCACATTATTCCAAAAGGCCTGGTCTTTGTTTTTGTGTTTTTATATTCATCTGCTTTCATCTTCCTTTGGACAGCAAAATTTTTATCCCAGTGTGCTTCCAGTGCAGGTTTAATTGCTGTCTCTTTCTTATTGTAGACACACTTTGACACCATCAGTTTTGAAGAGTTACCTTGAGTTCCTTGAATGGAATTTTGGAATTGGCATTTTCCCATAATGTTATTTCAGTAAAAATGTTTGGTATAATAATCATTCTATGGCAGGCATATCTACTGGCAGCTTTGGCTCCAGTATCTGCTAGTAGCAGCAGCTGCTACATCCAAACTGAGGTGGATGTGAAGCCTCCTCTGTCACTAAAATGGAGAAATAATATCACAATTGGACCTAATATATTTATTGCTCAGGACATGTGGCCCATTGACATTATTCCTAAGGGGTTCTTGTGCTGGATGGTTCTAATTATGGGCACTGGTTGGCTTTGAGTTTTTTGTTATAATTTCAGTATCGATTGACAAAGTTAAAATGATTTAATGCCTTGCAAATGCTAGTTATTTATGTTTATTTATAGTTCATTAAGCTGATGATAGAAGAAGAACTTCCAGGCTTCCAGATTTGACTGGAATCTGAACCATGGCTTAACAAATAACCCACACATTCAGACAGCAGTGCAGGAGAGAGTGGAAGTGGAAGAACGACCGGCTTCATGTATCTCATGACATTTTTAGAAATTGTCTGAAAAGATACCAGAGGGCTGTTAAACACATATTATTCAGATTTGATTGCAAAGCAGTCCTGTAGCCCTAAAGTTCTTTTTAACATGAATTCTGTCATTGACTCCCCTACTCCCACATGGTCAAGTATGTCAAATGCACTGTGCTACACTTTTCTAACCTATTTTATGGATATGGTTGTCATATTCAGAACTAGCTCGTCACTGCCTAATGTTGGACTATTTAATCTTTCAACTTTTTTCACTGGGTTTTGATCAGTTCCAACCAACTAACTTCCAAACTTAGTAAAAATTGTCGATGAGTTGAAACCCATTAACTGCAGCACTAAGGTCATTCCTTCCAGACTCTTCAGAGATCTGTAGTGTTATAGGGCTTTGGATTGTAGTTATCATCAATTCATGTTTAGTTGCAGGTTCTGTCCAGCCATATATTAAAAATACAACCATGCTTCCTCTTATAAAGAAATTCTATCTTGACTCACAAAACCAATCAAACTTTAGATGAATCTCTCTACCCTGCCTTTTCTATATGAAGTTCTGCAGAAAATTGTCTTCCGACAGCTGCAGTTAAAATTTGAACAGCATTTCTGAGAGTCTTCAGTCTGGCTTTGAATTATATCATAGCACTTTTAAAGGTTTTAATGATCTTTTGTGTATTGCTGATGTTGGTAATTGAGCCTTGCTTTTACTACTTGATCTTACAACTGCATTTGACACAGTGGATGCATGGCATATTGATTTACCATCTTGAATATTATATTTGTATGTGTGATAGCATGGTAAATTGGTTTGGGTCATGTCTGACTGTCAAGTCCTTTTCTGTCAGTATTAGCAGCTGTTCTAAATCAGCTGTTTTGACCCACAGCACAACACAGAGGTCCACTTTAGGCCCGATTCTGTTTTTACTATACATGCTGCTCCTTGGATCCATATTCAAAAAGTGAAATGTTTCCTATCACTTATTTGCAGGTGACACCCAGATATACCTACCCCTGAAACAACATTTCCAGATTCCTCACTCAATTCCTTAAAATGTTGTTTAGCTGAGGTTAAATCTCAGCTTTCACAGAATGTTCTCACCCATAAAAACAAAACTGCAATTCTGTTTTTTAACCCTGCTCACTGCCAGGCAGCTCACATCACAAGTATTAATTAATGTCTCGGATCTCTGGTTTTATACTGTAACCCTCATGTAAAGAACCTAAGGATAATCTTTGAGTCCACTCTGAAATTAGATTTCCAGATTAAATCCATCAACAAAGCTAGCTTCTTTCAGTTAAGACTCTTATTTAAAGTCAAGGCCTTTCTTTCCTTTAATAATCTTGAAAAGGTGATTCATGCTTTTATCACATCCAGACTGGATTAATGCAATTCTTTATACACTGGAGTGGGTAAGGCACTATTATGTCTATTGCATATCAACCAAAAAGCTGATGCTACAATCCTAAACTAAAGCATCAACATATTTCACCGATTTAAATGCTTATGGGCTTGCCCCCTAATGCTTCTTTTCCACTAGCACCTGCTTGGCTCGGCTCAGCTTGACTCTACTCGATCCAGTTCATTTTCCAATACCGCCTCAGCAAGGCGACTCGAAAGTCCTCTGCTGTCATTTGTATGCAACACAAAAAGTTGCTCTGTCTAGTTCCGTCTGCATTCTGCCATCACCCAAAGTTAAGTCAAGCTAAGTACTAGTGGAAAAGCATCTGTCAGTGTTACAGCTGTGTACCAACTGTCAAATATTTAGGTCAGCTCAGGGCCAATCAGCAGACTGGCTTTTACTGCCAATTGGTCCTTTACAGTCACAGCTCTTGAGTACCCTTCCCCTCCACATCAGGTCTTCTGCGTCTCTAGCTAATTTCATATTTTATCTAAAAAAAATATAGCCTTTTCTCTTTTTGTTTTGCTTTCTCATTGTTTTGATTGAAAATAAGTTTCCAAGTTCGCACCCCGAGGTATTTCAAGATGGATGCCAAGTGGCAAGATTTACTTTAGAAGAACTTTGTGTTATCCCTCCGGTGTCAAGTCTGTGTTATGTTTTGATTCCCACGTCCTCCTGTTTGGTTAGTGTTCCTGTGTCTGTTTTTGGTTGTCATGTCTTTGTCCCTTGTCTCATGTTTTGTTTCTCTTCCCAGTGTTTCCCTGAGTGTTGTTTTTACTTTTCAGTTTTGGTCATGTTTAGGTTCCCTCTATGTGTCAAGTCTGTGTGTACCTTGTTTGGTTATTTCCTGTTTTGACAGTCCTTTGTCCCATGTGCTTGTGTTTAGTTTTGCATCCCCTTGTCTCGTTTGTGTAATTAAGTTCAGCTGTGTTCCTCACCTATTGCCTGTTCCTTATTTATTGCCTGCATTTCCCCTTGAACACTGTTGCGTTGTTTGTTTTCCCATTGTGTGTTTTATGCCACGTTCATAGTTATGCTCCAAGTTTGTGGTATGTTGCCAAGTTTTGCTATTAAAGCTTTAAGTTATAATTAGGTTGCTAGCCTTATGTGTCCTGCATTGTGGTCCTCTGCCTTGCTTGCCACAGCCACAAACCTGACAAATTCTGAGAAAAATTCCTGCTAATTAGTACTAAAAAGCAGACTAACAAAAAACAAACTTCTTGGATGATCTGTATCACATAGCAGACCTTAAGTGCCATCAGATAATCCATTAAAATGCTCCAAAAAGCACCAACAGCGCAAACACAGAGAAGAGGTTAGTTTAACGATTCAAGATAGTGGATGAAGCCCAGCAGACTCCCATTGGCTCTAGCTGCCTGTGTCAGGGCACATGCCAGTCATAATGACCACACCCCTAACTGCAGTATCCAGGTAGATGACATGAAAAAAATTCACCCCACTCAGAGATGTTGTGAACAAGGAAAATTTCCATATGGCCAGCCTGTGGGGAATGACTTGCTATTGGAATCAGCTTCTTTTGCTACTTCTGCATTGGCTTCATTTTTCAGCACAGGAGGCTGCCACTTACTTAGACTTCAGACGGTTAATGTTCGAGTCCATGTGGATTACCTTGGCTTTAGGATTAAGCCTCAGGTGCAGCTTTTTGGCACTTCACTCAAGAAATATAGGGCTACAAATGTTACACCCCTAGGATAAATGTAAATGAAGCTGATGAAGCAAAATGGCCCAAATGCCATATGTCTTTAGAAAGTCAAAGAAATTTGAGATTTTCTTGTGCTTACAGCAGATACTTATTGCACTAGAAGAACATGTAATAAGAGTGTGACGAGTGTGCAAGAGTGTTATCTGTCCTCTAGGAAATGATTAGAATGGATACCAGCGCTGCAACATGAGTGCACCAGTGCTGATAGTGACATAACACTGTGTATCTGTGTGTTTGTGTAACCACCAGAGGAAAGCAACCGTATGACCCTTTCACAGTCAAAGAGGTCAGACCTCTGCATCATTTTTAATGCTGCAGAGACAATGACAGTCGTGATCTCGTCACAGCCACGGAGGCTTTTAAAAAGTTGCCAGGCTGGGTAGTCACATATGGTGCAACATGTTCCAACAGCAGATTCAGGCATAAAACTAAACAACTGCACTGTCAACAATAAACTAAACGTACAAGTATCACCATGGCTTTCTATGAAAACCTTTTCAATGCTGTTTCCAGCTCTTCAAGTCAGCGACGCATTTGACAGATAGCTGACGAAGTGGAATTTAGCTTGAGGTGTTGCTAAAACTGTCAGTGGTTGGTTGGAGCCTAACAAAAAGGGGTGACATTGTCAGTAAAAAGAAAGACGTTAGCAGAGGTGGGGGGGCGGAGAGGAAATAAAGGAGATGAATGAGAGACAAAAAGACAGGAAGCAAAATGAATTCAAACTGAAATACTCTGTTGAATAAAAGTTACATTCTCTGCACCATATGACTGTCAGGCTGAATCACTTCATGACAGAAGGAAGTAAAGGTGAGCAGTAAAGTATGGAATGGGAGCAAATCTAAGGCTAACTGAATTGGATGAAAGTGTTTATGGCATGCTTTATGGACACTTCCTCCCCATTTTGTACAGTAAAGCATAGGAGTTTTTCCTTTTTTGTACCACTTCAAGGACTTCTATGTGTAGTACAGTGTACCCTGTCTGCCAGCACTCATGTCCTCGTATCCACTCTTGCCACTGCAGTTAAGCTAATAATAAATGTTGAATAGATTAGTGTTTTTGCTCTCAAGCAAATCCATTTGATGCACAAATTGCATTAACTACTTAATTTCATTCATAGTTTTTTGGCTTCGCACCATTTTCTCCTTTCTGATGGGGTTATCTTAGTAAAAAGAGCATGTATTATGTATACTGCCTTGTTGTTTTTGGATCCTGCGTTATTGTAACACAAAGTGCAAAATGTATGCAAGAATGAGTTGGTGGTGATTGGATCTTAAGTCTGAAAAGATGAATTAACTGGATTATGTAAAGTGAATGCAAATATTCTATTTGCTCACTAGGAGGGAAAAAGTGGTGTCTCTTCATTTCAGTGTGCTACAGCAGGACTGCATTTGCCATGCCTCACTGTTTAAGAGGCCTTAACCCTGGTAAAACAGATTTTCATCTTATCTTTGTGTATAACCTTTTTTTTTTTTAACTAGGATTTAGTTTTTAACTCACTTCATAGAAAATGTAAGAATTCTAAGACTTTTCTTTGAATTTCATCATGAGGAGTTAATCTTGGTATTAGGAAGCTTTGTGAATACAGGTCGTGGTTGTATTATTGCATTTACAGGCCATCCGTCCATTTCCAGTTACAGTGATTCTAGGGAAAAGGGTAGTTGGAGACTGCAGCACGACCAAGATTATTGCAGCCGTGTTCAATGAACTCACCATCTTGTTGCCCTTGCTTTTAATATGGTTGCTTCGAAGAGAAGAACTGGGCTTAGGTTAGGGGCCATCAGCTGCTGTCTTCTAAATGTCAAGACTGCAAAAAAAAAAAAAACAGCAATAAGATGAAGTCGGCCTGCTACTGTATCAGTTTGCGATTGAATGCCTCCTACCTCTAAAGCCAGCTGAAGAAAGCTACCAATAGCTAAACCAAAAGCACACACACCCTCTCTTCTGTTGGTTGTACAACCAGGCCCCAGTTTTTCCAGCATATTTAGTACCATAGACTTTAAAAGATGGACTTATCCACAGTTACTTCACCCATGTTTGTGGATGCCACATTTTGAAGCCTGAATGTTATTGTATTGCCTGCTACCTGCTGGGAGGTATGACCATATTTAGACGAGAGGGTGGAGTGTTAGGTTTTGAGCTGCCACTAACGACTTTGGTCTGCAAGCTGCATCTGTAGACTGCATGTGTGCAATGCACAAACACACATATCTGCTTTAATTGTTGAACATACAAATAAAATAGTTAGATTTCACTATTAGTCAAATCCACTAAAACTGCTCCAGAAGGCACCAACATGGCAGACGTGGAGGAAAGGTCTGGTTCAGTGGCTGGAGTGGCGGTGAAAACCTAGCAGACACACATGCTTTTCAATACTGTACAGCTGGACATTCTAACATGACTCTTTTGGATCCACACTCAAGTATCCAGATAGAAGAAATTCATAGCCAGAATTGTGTAGTGAAAGTATGGACCAATTTAAACACACACATGGTGTCAGTATTCTATTGACATTACATTTTACAATCACCATTTACTTCATAGTGAGTTAAAGAAACAGTTACTTATTGCCGCTTTAATCTTCCTGTTCTTCATTTGGCTCATTTTAGTGATGTGGCTGTATGGGTACAAGTCAGTCCACCAGTTTTACCCTGAAATATCTTACTCTATGTCTCTAACTATTGGGTGAATTGTCATGAAATTTTGGCATTTATATTCTCAAGAATATTAAATTTTATCACTTTGATGTTGACATTTCCTTGACATTTCCCTTTGGTGAAAACTGTGAGGCTGAAATGAAAAATAATAGCTTATAACAGACTGTAATAAATTTACTGAAGAAACGCATGATCCCCTCAGGATGAACGTTTTCACTGCGATAGACCACTGCTTTCTTTATCTGGATCAATCATTACTTCAATATGTTTGTTTGCCCCGTGTTGAAAAATGAAGGCATTGCCAATCAGAAGCTTTCCAGATGGTGTTGGTTCCAAATGTGACCGTACTTTTCTACGTTTCCATCAGTTTTGGCAAGATCTCCAACTTACTGACTGAAGTGCAGCCCCAAACCATGACAGAGCCTCCACCGTGTTTACAGATGGCAGCAGACACTTACTGTTGTACCTCTCTCCTGACCTCCTCTCTACATGTTGTCAACAACTTAAACCAGCGGGGAAGTGTCTTAAACCTGCATTCTTTTGCATGGCCAGTAGGGGCCGCTTCCTGCGGTTATTGAAAAGAAATCAGGTTTTATAGAGGTCTGTATGGAAAACTGCCCTTCACCCCCCTTTGTGTCTAATGTCAGTAAACAATTTTGTGATGAGTTTGTGGTTTATAATCACTACATTGAAGTTTTACTGAATACAGCATGATGCTCATTTAGCAAATTATGGCCCCTTCTAAAGATGGATAAAACAAGGATGCTTTACCTTGTGAATGACAACTGTGATCACCTGTCAGATCCACAAAATAGCAACAGCAAATGCAGTCATGTTTTATGTAACCAGCTTGTATTTTTGAGAGTGACACAGACATAAACACTGGATAAAGTGGGATATCCAGTAATTCTGCCTAGTAACCTGAAGCGTGTTATTTATTTGAGCTGGGGTGACAGGAGGTGGAGAAAATGTAAGATATTCAGCGATGATGTTTTATTATGAACATAAATAGAATATTTAAATTAAAGTTTGAAAAAATTTTTTGTATGCTGTCAGTTGTAGTGCTGCATCTCTAAATTCAAACCCTTCCATCAGCTGGAAAGGCAAAGTCAGTCTGTAAGTAATTCCCTTTCATGGTTGGCCTTTAATGTTAAAGCTGCTGGAAGTGAAGCCAGGATAACAGCGACGGGCAAAACAGCAATTTCGAAGCAAGCAGAAATAATAAGCAAATTGAAAGTGTTACTTCTGTATTCATGGTTTGTTGTGGAGCTTGTTGTTTTGCTGTTGTACCTCAGATGAACCCTGTTAGAGATCATTCAACTACACTCTCCAAGGTAATTTTATATCCAGCTGCAACTTTGGCCTTAGTAGCAACTTCTGATCACACATGGAGCAAAAAGAGATCACAGACGAGTCTAATTCAATTGATGAGATATCTAAAATCTCTGTGTCCTCATAAGACTTCACTCAGCTCTACTGGGGAGACTGCACCAGACTGCCGTTATGTAATCAAGTTAGCATTAAAGCTTAACTGAGTTGGGATGCAGAGAGGCAACAGTTTTTGTTTTTTTCTCTTGGGGAACAAAATGAAAAGGGCAAAACAGAAAGATGCAAACAAAGAGTTCATGAAACAGAAAAGTGACGGGAATCAAATGTAAAAATACCGGCAAGAATGACAGGCGACAAAGACAGACACGGAGAAGAAGGGAAGTCGGGCTGCTCAGAGAAGAAACACGTAAGGTCTATAATAAAGCAAGGACAGGACGTTAAAGAGAGCGAGAGAGGTTGTACAAGGTAGACCGGAGCATGATGAGTTGTGTTGTGATGACAGAGAGCATGACACTGGGGGGAGGAACTACACATGCCATGCAGACGTGGAGGGAGGGAGGGGAGGCTGAACGAGAGCAGCCAGAAAGAAGGGAACACAAGAGGGAGGGAAGGGATGGGGGGGGTGTCAGGAGGGAAATAAACAGAGTGGCCGTTCCTCCCAGCAGCCAGTCTGAGGCACAGAGCTACTACTGCTACATCTACTTCAGCTGATTGCTGCAACTCAAGCTCAACCACTCTATATTTGCTTGGGATCAACTTGGTTGCTGAGTTCAGAGGGAGGCTGGTAGTCGGGGATTTGAGGTCTGCAAGCACAGCTTACGTTCATGTGAAGCAGGCTGAGTGGGACACGTGCAGTAACTTCCTGGGAGGCTGGAACAGCAGACGGAGCTGCTGGCTGTATTCTCTCTGTGATATTCCTTCAAAAGGAGCAACATGCATATCTTACAGCCGTACTGCATCAACAGGTTGGGGAATGCATTTCTCTGTGTTTGCGTGCATGTGTGTCAAAAGTGGGTGTGTGTTGCTGCTGGCATCTGTAGCCCCGTACCACATGATCATAACAGATAGAGTATGAGATGTCTGTGTGTGCTGAGTGCAGTGTGGAAAGGATGCCTTCTGTTTATGTTTACGTTCTTGCTTTGTTTTTGCTTTTTTGTAAACCAGGTTATTAGTTGTGAGTTCATAACAGTGGTCGGCAAATTGTATTTCCAAGTGGCGAGTGCATTAATTTACTGTGATCTGATGAAATGTCTGGACTCCTAAAAGAGCCTGAAATCCTCTCCTTATTCACACAATTCTTTTGCGATGAATGTATTGCTGTCAAGTTCTTTGAAAGGAATTATTAGGGAAAGTCATAAAATAATGTAGTTCCTTGTCGGTGCAGTAGGAAAGTCGGTATGCTAACAGTCAGCTGAGTTGTCAGCATATCTACAGCATCCAGATTGTTCTACTGATGCCCCCAGGACAGAGCTCTAGACCAGCTCCTGTGTCTGTCTTTGCAAATGCATAATTTTTTCCAGTATCAATAAATGTGTGTTGTTATGTGACAGTTATGCAGTTTGGATAGTGGTTTCTATTTATTCGTTCGTCATAGGGAACATCACTAAAGCAGAGGCTCTATTTAAAGCTGCATTAGCATGTATGCCAGGAAGCTTGTTACCAAGAGTAGTCACATTAACAAGTCAGACATACAGTATCAGCCTAAGACAGCTCGTTCAGTTAACTCACAAAGCTAGTTATAGCATGTAAAACTGAATGAACATGGCACAGTTAAGACTAATGTTTTTCAAAGATGGATTAGTTTTGGGTGGATTTTATTCGAGACAGCTGGGTTTATAAGCTAATGTAATGAAACTAACATAATAACTCATAGTGATGTTAGTAGGCTGCTAGTAGGCATCCATCCTAATATTATAGCCTGGGTCCTGTCAACAAATTCTAATGTTCCCATTTGAAATAAACAGCCTGCCACCACCATCAGTCATTTAAAAGGTTTAATTAAGGAGTTTATGTTTCAGTGCACATTGGTTTGGCATTGAATTAGATATCAAGAATCGCTTAATTCTACTGGTACCAACTACTAAATTAATGGTAGAAACTATGGTAAATGGATTAGTTCTTATATAGTGCTTTTCTACTCTAGCTGAGCACTCAAAGCGCTTTATACAACACGTTTGCATTCACCCATTCACACACACATTCATACAAGCACTTCCTTCTACAGCTAAGTGCCTACTGTCTAACATTCACACTCATTCATACGCCGACAGCTTCATCAGACAGCAACTTGGTATCTTCAGTATCTTGCCCAAGGATATTTTGGCATGCAGGGGTCGAACCACCAACCTTTCGATTGGTAGATGGCCTCCTCTACCCCCTAAGCTACAGCGACCCCCACTATGATTATGACCTGAAGATTTCAGTATATGACTATGGTTGTTTACTCTAGTTGTCACCTTTTGCACAGCTTGTCGAGACTCGCTGCACATCTAGCATCTTTCTCACTGATGAATGGGAAACACCACAACACATGTAACATTAACAACTGAAGATAAGACTACAGCTCTTAGCTAGCTAGCTAGTTGGCATGTCCATCACAATTAATGCTTACAACATTTTCTCCTTTCACTTGCTAAAAAAAAAGACTTAATTGTTTGACCCTCTTCTACCATAACAAACTGTGGGACCACAGAGTGTGAGACTCTTCAGCCTGCACTGCTGTCCCATAATAAATGGCTGCAGCGTTAAGGTTGTTCACTTCCTCTAACTGTCATGTTACGGTGTGCTCTCTTTGAGAAATGGCTCACAAAGATTGACTTTAGTTGTATAAATGATAGCAGAGTCATCCTCGGGAACTTTCTCCTAACCTCACCACCAGCACATTTGAGTAATTCCTTCGCATTGTAGAAGATATACACCAGGGCAGCCAGTACTGACACTCACATTGATCAACTACCAGAGCAGACACTTTCCCACCATGTTATTGTCTGACCATGTGCACTGCATTAAAGATAATAAGTTTTATGGACCGTGAAGAGCAGCAAAAAGTGAAAGAGATGTCAGAGGATTGTTTTTTTCTTTTTTCTTTTTTTGGCCGGGGGGGGGGGGGAGTTGGAAGAGCAAAGTGGATTTGACAGCCAGTGAGCGGGTGGGAATGGAGGAAGGAGGGAAACAAGGGACAACAGTGGTGTTACCTAATACTGTTGATGGAAGTTGAGGGAGGAGCAGGGAGGAGAGGAAAGAGGTGGAGCAGAGTTGAGGGACAGACCGAAATCACTGGGAGGATCGAGGGAATACAGCAGTAGCTGCGAGAGTTCACAAAGTGGTGATGGTGGTGGTTTGGAGGGACAGAGTTTTTAAGGAGAGACAGAGAAAATGGGAATGGGAGGGGGTGGGGGGGTGGGAGCAAAACAGTGAGCCTGCCAGACATGTGGATAGATGGAAAAAAGGGGTTAGAGAGAGCGTGGTAATCCAAATCTGCTGCTATAAGCAAATAACAGAATCCATCCTGTGACAGTGATAAAACAGAAGGGATAAAGAATTATAGAAGGAGACAGAAGGTAGGGATGAACTGAGCAAAGGATATATCCTGAAGTATGTGTGTGCAGTCTATATGTTCACAGTATAGAGCAGAGTAGCCTTCCATGTCCATGCGTGGGAAGCACTGGTTTGATCCATTTTTGATCAGTAACCAGATAGTTTGCCAATAAGCTCAAAAAAATGTTTAAAATCTTTAAATTAAACTCTGATTCCCTGCCAGTTTATCTGTCCAACAATTCATTCATAATATGCTAACATGTTAACAGTGCTTACAGTATACGGTTTACTCACAAACTGACATTAAAGATGAGCATAGCTGCCAAGACATCGCCCAATAATTTGTAGACTACTGACTCACAGCCTGGATTTTACCATTTTGGCCATCACTCTCCTATTGATTTTTTCATTTATTTGTTTTGTTTTTTCAAACAGGTCATTACTATATATGGTCAAGAGGGTTGAGCTGTGGCATTATTGACCGACACTAGTCTAGCTAGTGGGTGCAGTTCTCGATATTGTCTTTTAGTGCAGTGAAACAACAGGATGGTTGGATGGTTTTCTGCTTTTCTTTACCGTGCATGTGTTGGTTTGGATTGGCAATTAGCGCTACACTCAAACCATAACTTTAGCATGTTTATTAGAGGAGATTAAAGTTATTCATCATTCTGAGACCATGAATGTGTTAAATGAGCAAACCATCCAGTAATTACTGCAATATATAAAGGAACAGTCGGCAAGCCTCGAAGTCAGTAGATACCGACCTATTAAAAAACTTCAAATTTTATTGGAATTAATAATGGAAAAATAAATGTTATTAATGAAATGTTTCTGTTTCCTGAAGATGTTATTCTATCGTCTTTTTTTAATCACATGGTAATTCTGTGTCCTTTTTTTCTCTGCCTTCCACTCTCTCCTGTCTCCTCCACCCTCCCAGGTGGCCAGATGTGCCAAAGAGAAAGAGAAAGAACAGCCAGTGCTCAGTGAAGAGCATGTCTGGTAACTAACTTTATTATCTCCGCCTTGATCTTGCTGTTTGTGTCACCTCCAACAAGGAGGTGAACACAATTCAAAATATATTTCCTCTATGATGTTCTGTCCTTTCATGTACTGTTGGATTTGACCGGTGATTGATCACATCACTGGGCATTTGGACCCCCTGGGTTTTGAAAGGTGTTCTCTTTGTCATGAATATGATAATCTGCTTGTCATTATTGATAACTTTTCCTCAGAGGCTTTGTTGAACACAGATTAGCTGACCTGGGGAGATTTATTTGTCAGGATATGAATGTTCAGGGCTGAAGTACAGAACTACCAAATTTAACATTTCAGACATGTTCAGCTGTAAAAAAAATCTTTAATGTGTTATAAAAGCAAGAGTAAAGGATCCATTACTCTTTACTAACCATGCCAGATATACATTTATTTCTGCTTACACATAAAAACCAATATTATATTGTTTTTTGCTGATGTAAACACTTAATATACTAACATCAGAATCATTTTGAAAGGTTCCTGTCCAGTCACATTTTCATGATGGGAAAATTCCATGTTTACATTTAAATTAAGGAGTGCTCAATTATGGCAAAAGGCTGCTAGGGAAATACCAGAGACCACTGGTTGCCAGACGGTCTGCAGCTAGTCTCTAGGTCTGTGTGACTAGAGCCTTGCAAGATAAATAATGCATCATGATCAAAGCTATGTTACAAAGTATGTCTGTGATGATGCTGCACACAACTTCCATCTAAGTTCTCTGTAAAGTACTAAAGTCAACTTAGCTACAAGGTTATAGTAGTACATTGTTAGTTAGTTTGATATGTCACTAAATTGATTTTTGGCCAGTCTCATTATTGCATGAAATTATACAGACAGGATGGATCTATTTTTTTCTTGCTTCAGTAGTACAAGAGGACTGACTGAGCAGAATTTGCTCTTCTGATTTCCAGAAGCCTCTGTGCATGTGTGTTACTGATTGCACCTGTGTTTGGGTGGTTTTTGTGCAACTGCACTAACTTAGAGGTTAGAATTCTTACTGTTATTATTGTGTGACTTCAGTGGCTCAAAGAGCTCAAGGAAACTTCTGAAGAGAAATAAATCAGTAAATTAAATGTTGAAATGTAAAAGCATATTTCATGAATTGTGAGTGTAAACCTCATAAGCTGGCATGATATATGAGTATCCAGAAAAGACTGCCTGTCTTACAGTTGCAAGAAAAAGTTTGTTATAACAAGACTTTAATTAACAGGCTTTCCACACTCATTATTTGACCTTCAGTCTAAGTCACATTTACAGACGATAGCTGACCAGAAAAGGGAAGAAAACCTCTGTGCTAGTGATTTCATCAAAAGCCTCTGGGATTCAGATGTTCCTATTAAGGAGACTGCAAGTGTAGGTTATCAAGAGTCCCATCCTTATTAATAAAGGCATAAAAATTCTGTTTACTGACTGAGTCTGATCAGTGCAAACTGTTCCTCAATCATGAAAACTTTCAGAGGACCTTAAAAGAGGCATGAAGCTGGCAACAGCTACAAAAGCAAGACTTGGCTGTTAAACAATCCATGGCCAGGCAAACTGCCCACAAATGGAGCAAAGTTCAGGACACAAAGAACACAATGCGCATTTCTGGCAAGTAAAAAGAACATGTTTACAGCAAAACATTTGCAGAAATCTCTACAGTTTGCTTTAGTCTTTGTTGATGAAAACACTTTTTCAAAGGTTGGACAAAGGCTGGACCTTTGTCAAAAATGCAGAACACAGTGAAAAGGCACTGCACGCCAACAACAGCACCAAAACCTCATCCCTGCTGTGAAGCACGGTGGAGGTGGCATCATGGTTTGTAATGCCTTGCAATCATTGAGGAACCTGGGAATTCAAAATTGTATCAAAAAATATGAAATTATAGGAGAATGAAGTTTAGGAGTGGGTCCTGAACTAAAGCACATGTGAATCAATATCAGAATGGTTGAAAATGAGGAAAACTCAGGTTTTGGAATGGCAGTGTCCTGACCTTTGAGATGTGGCTTGCTCTGATGCGGAGAAACATTGCTGAACAGAAGCAGTTATGTTTTAGGAAAAAACTCCTCTTTATTGTTGTGCAAATCTCAGCAATAATCATGATGTGTTGTCTCTAACTGTGACTACGATGAAGCTGAGGAGTGGGATTTAAAACCACACTTTATTGGTAATCAATACTGTCTTTTTCTTGCAACTGTGTTCCATCTTGTTTCACAGTCGAGGACCCAGTGATAACACTCATCCCCGTCCCTCCCTGTCCTCCTCCACTCTTCCTCATCACTACCTCTCCTTTTCCTCCTCCTTCTCCTCTCTGGCTCCACTCATCCCAACCCTCCTTTATCACTTAAACTCTTGCCCCTACCTCATCACACCACACCATCTGCCTGTCCCTCTCTCGTTCACACTTTTTGTTCACCCTTCTCTCATTCCATCCTATCTTCCTTTTCAACCTCCTCTTCCTCTCCTATAGCTCTTAGCGTCTCTGTTCCAGGGTATATCCCCAGCTACCTGGAGAAAGACGAGCCATGTGTGGTGTGTGGGGACAAGGCGACTGGGTACCACTACCGCTGCATCACCTGCGAGGGTTGCAAGGTACTGTAAAGCATCTCTCACTAAAAATGGTTTTTGACACAAGGGTGCAAATATTAGTTCGTCATCCATCATGGGCTCTGACGGCTCTGGCAGGAGTTAAAGATGGTTGATCTACTGTAGGACTAAAATGACTAATGGGCCACCCAAGTATCACTTGCCGATAGTAGTTTTACCGCTGCTCTGAAATCTGCAGTGAACTGGAGGTTCCATATAAACCATAATCTGCAGCAGGTGTAGAACTTGTTCATGCGTCCCTACTCTTTTGATGTGCATGTTCCCCTCAGCCCATCTGCCACCCTCCACCTCGCACTCTAGATAACAATTGCATTTTCTTCTTTTGAAACACGGAGCTGATCCGTAAGAAAGAACCACTGTATGCTTAATGTGTTGCTGCAGCTAACTGAATTTTTCTGATGATGTTAGCCAGTTCCTGCAGCAGTCTTTCATTCAAGCAGGAATCCAGCTGAAAGCTAATAGTATAATTCAGACTGCATCACACTTAATGCTTTCTATTAATCCACCCAAGTAACATCTTACAGCCTTTCTTTCACTTAGAGAACCAGAGTATTTATGCTCCTGTTGTAGCTGTGTTAGAGAGCTGTGGTTGTGCTGAATAGAAGACGTGCAATGGCGAAAGCTTTTCTCAGGATAACCTGCAGCAGCTACATAGCTACCAAAAGCCCCTGCGGTGTTACTATAATTTAAGTATTATATAACCTTTGAACCATGTTAGCTGCTAACAAGCCTTCATGTAATTTCAAAAGCAATAGCCTCTTTGTTGCTTTCTGGTCATGCCACAATCCATCCTACACAATTTAAGGTTGTTAATAATCCTCATGTGACTGAGCAGCATGACTGATTTAAAAAATATTCTGTTTTTACTATTTAAAGGAAAACATGGGCCTTTATTCTTTATTTAGTTTGCCTCCAGCCAGGCTAGCCTGTTTGTTCCCACAAAAGATGAAAAGATGCATTAAAAATACACAGTTTGTTTTTATGAGTAAGAATGATGACTTTGTTTGTGACAATTTTCAGCCTGAGATTAAAACACATTTGCTGTCCTAATATGTGTAATAAGTGAGTTTGACTGAAAATTACCTACTACAGTTCAGATCAGTGCTGTCAGACTCCTCAGTTTCAGTTCATAAGACCTCTTAAAGTCAAGTTTTATGTGAAGTAGAATGAACCAGTAACACCACCGCCTAATAACCTCTGCCAAAACTTCTTCTAATGTGAACAAGTGCTTTCTGAAAACATTCAGTCTGATATGTCTTTAGAAAAATGAGTCCAATTTCAGGAATATGTCCACGTTCTACATTCACCCAAAGCAATCAAAGCAACCGGCTCTTTGGTTTGCCATCTTACTTTAGTGTAGCTTCTTTGCTTGGGCCTCATGTTTGACACTTCTGATTCATAGCACTACTTTTAAAGTGTTGTATGCATGTTTATTTGTCTCTTTTGATTTGTGGCAGCAGCAAAGATAAAAAGCCTTTTAATGATGTTCAGAATCCAGCCGTTTGGAAGTTTGACATTAGGGGAAAATACATTGAAGGAAGCATCACGTTCCTGTTCACAATACAGTCATACCTACCATGATGTAGAGCAGTGATTTGCCAGGAGGCTCCTTGATGGCTGGCATAAATCTATTATCTAATGATTGGCTTCCCGTAGAGCAGACAGCCTGCAAACATGGCTGCCGTTATTCTCAACGATCCTGACATACTCGCAGGGAAGCAAAATTTAGCTTTGTGTGTAGCCTCAGGCCATGCACCAAAACACTTGTTTAGTATTCCAATAACATTCAAATAACAGAGCAACGTTTCCTACAACTCTCCACTTTTCTGCTTTAAATCCAGCCTTTGTAAACCACTTCTGCAGTGTTATTCCAATCAAACCGTCCTGTGTAAAGTTCAGTCATGCCATCACTTCATTACTTCATGATTTTTGGCAAGCAGGATCCTGCCTCACAGTCACCAGCCTGCCTTGTGATGTGACCCATTTAATGTGCTTGTTTTATTGTAATCAGACCACAAGAACATTTAATTGGTGGATTTAATTTTGAAGTTCTGGCGTTGCGTATTTCCCTCAGTCATTTAGTGCTCTCTCTGTCTCTCCCTGTTCACGTTTTCTTTTCTCTCTCCCATTTTTCTTCCTTCTCTTCAGGGTTTCTTCCGCCGGACCATCCAGAAGAACCTCCATCCGTCCTACTCCTGTAAATATGAAGGTTGCTGCATCATTGACAAGATCACGCGCAACCAGTGCCAGCTGTGCCGCTTTAAGAAGTGCATCTCTGTGGGCATGGCCATGGACTGTGAGTTGTTTTCTTGTGAATGCTCATCATGGTTTTTAGATAGAGAACAGTTTTTGATTTTTAGTTCATTGAGGTCAGTTTATTTGTAAAGCAGCTTTCATACTCAAAGGCAAATTCAAGGTTCTGTACAGAGAAATTAACACGCAGGAAATCACAACAGCACAGGTAAAACGGCACAAACAGGTCCATATAAAGTCAAAGAATAAAGTGGATGAAGGGCAACTAGTGAAAGTAAAGATATCAAATTAAAGTAGTAGAAATTTAAAACTTATTCCCTGAAATGGTCATGCAAGCTGAATGTAGATTGCATATAAAAGACGGATCTAACCACTGTGATGCCAGCTGCTGGTTCTGTATGTTAAACCCTCAGTTTTAGGGCTGTGACCTCCTCCATGTTGGCTTTGTAGATGTTACCATATTTAGATGAGAGGGCGATTAGTAGTTAATCTTAGTTAGGGGGGTTCATTAAATGTGCAGGTGTAACACACAGATACACTAAAATTTTATTCACCAAAAATTAGAGCCCAGACTTCTCAAATAGCCTGTTAGGACAGTTAACCCCACAGCAAGCCATACTGTCTGTCAGTTCCATTAAAATGCTCCAAAAGGCAGAAGCACAAATGTGGTCAGGAGGTGCAGTTCAGTCACTTGAATTAGCAAAATGAAGCCAAAACAAACAGGGGGCTCAGTAGCATGTGGAAGAACCATACACAGCCACAACAGCCTGGCACCTCCTCCTCATGCTGGTTACCAGCTTGGTCACACACTGCTGTGGGATGGCATCCCATTCTTCAGCCAGCATTTGTCGCAAGTCAGTCGATATGGCTGTGTTGGTCACTCTGGCAAAAACAGCACACCCAAGCTGATCCCACAAGTGTTCGATGGGGCTGAGGTCAGGACTGCAGGTAGGCCACTCCATCCTCTCCACTCCCAAATTCTGGATAATTCTAATCATTCTGATACACCCCGCTCTGTGAGGGTGAGTGTTGTCATCTTGAAGGATAGAGTTCAGTCCCAGACTGTGGAAAAATGGGATTGCCACTGGCTGCAGAATCTCATCTCGATATCACTCTGCACTGAGAGCGCCTCCAATGATGCCAGCACCTGGGCTACCAGAAGCTCAAAACAGCAAAGATATAATCAACCAAACACAAATTTCCTTACTTTTTGAACTAAGTGTATATTTATTTGTGTAAACTGGAGATTGTTTGGGTTCAATTCAATTCAATTTAATTGAACTCAGTTTTCTTTATATAGCACCAAATCACAACAAACATTCACCTCAAGGTGCTTTATATTGTAAGGTAAAGACATTACAGTAATTACGGAGAAAACCAACAATGAAAACGACCCCCTATGAGCAAGCACTTGGTGACAGTGGGAAGGAAAAACTCCCTCCTAACAGGAAGAAACCTCCGGCATAACCAGGCTCAGGGAGGGGTGGTCATCTGCCATGAGCAGATGGGGCTGAGGGGAGAGAGACAGGACAAGAAATACACCGTGGAAGAGAGCCAGATTAATAATAACTAATGATTAAATGCAGAGTGGGGTATAAACAGAGTAAAAAGAGGTGAATAAGAAGAAACACTCAGTGCATCATAGGAACCCCCCAGCAGCCTAGGACTGTAGCAGCATAACTATGGGAGGGTTCAGGGTCACCTGATCCAGCTCTAACTATAAGCTTTATCAAAAAGGAAAGTTTTAATCCTAATCTTAAAAATAGAGAATCTCCTGAATCCAAATTGGGAGCTGGTTCCACGGAAGAGGAGCCTGAAAGCTGAAGGCTCTGCCTCCCAATCTACTCTTAAGTATCCTAGGAACCACAAGTAAGCCAGCAGTCTGAGAGCGAAGTGCTCTATTGGTGTGATACGGTACTATGAGGTCTTTAAGATAAGATGGGGCCTGATTATTTAAGACCTAGTATGTAAGAAGAAGGATTTTAAATTCTATTCTAGATTTAACAGGGAGCCAATAAAGAGAAGCCAATATGGGACAAATATGCTCTCTTTCTAGTCCATGTCAGTACTCTACCTTTTCAGGGAGCTTTCAGGACAGCTTGATAATAATGAATTACAGTAGTCCAGCTTAGAAGTAATAAATGCATGAATTAGCTTTTCAGCATCACTCTGAGACAGGATGTTTCTAAATTTAGAAATATTTTAGAAATATTGCACTGAACAAAAAAGCAGTCCTACATATTTGTTCAATATATGCATTGAAGGACATATCCTGGTCAAAATGACTCCAGGATTTCTCACAGTGTTACTGGAGGCCAAGGTAATGCCATCCAGAGTAAGTATCTGGTTTGACACAATATTCCTAAGATTTGTGGGGCCGAGTAATATAAATTCAGTTTTCTCTGAATTTAGAAGCAGGAAATTAGAGGTCATCCAGGCCTTTATGTCTTTAAGACATTCCTAAAGTTTAACTAATTGATGTGTGTCATCTGGCTTCATGGATAGATAAAGCTGGGTATCATCTGCATAGGTTGAGCCAGAAGGCAGAAAGCAATGCATGCAGCCTGTGGTTATTGCTGAACATAAAAGCTTCAAAAGATCATTTAAATGGACTAGTTCTTATATATCGCTTTTCTACTCTATCTGAGCACTCATACAGCACATTTACCCATTCACACAAGCATTTCCATATGTAACTAAGCTAAGTGCCTTTTTTATTGTCTACCATTCACACACATTCATACTCCAATGCTTACGTCGGAGAGCAACTTGGGGTTCAGTATCTTGCCCAAGGACACTTTGGCATGCAGCCAGAGCAGCCAGGAATCGAACTGCCAACCTTCCGATTAGTAGTTGACCTGCTCTACCTCCTGAGCTACAGCCACCCTGACTGCAAATGTTTATTTATATATATACTAAAATCTAACTGAAAATGAGGAACTGATTATTATCAGGTCCTGTCAGAGTGAGGTATTTTAAATGCATTTCAAGGGTAAGCAAGACAGAGAGCACTTCAATTCCACAGCACTACTTTTTTTTTTTTTTTTTTACATTTTTTTAATTTACCAAATTATTTATTAAATATGAAATGACTGAGTGACAGAATGTTTACTGGGGATAGTTTGGTTGATTTGCAGTGGAAAATGTGTGAAAGGTCAGACTGACTACAATTTTATCCATCTGCTTCATATATAACAGTTTGTGATGACTATATTTCAGCAAGTGAAAATATTTCAGCATGAAATGCTGTCAAAATATTTGGAAACTCTAGAGGTCAAAGTTTTTGTGAAGAAAGCACCATCTCTTGGTGACTTTCTGCAAATGAGTGAAAGGAGTGTGTTTATAGTGGAAAGTAGATACGCTGCAGGAGAACAATGGTGGACTCCCAGCTACTGCCAGCCGGCTTAGGGCGGCAATTCTAAGTGGCTGTGTTTGCAGAAAAGGGTGTTGTATCTGAACAACCACAACAAGCAGTGTCTCCTTCATTCCTTATGCTTAAACACTCTTTGGATATTTTCATAATGTGATTTGATTTCACTTTAAGAGGTGAACGAAACAACGGCTCCACGGCCTCATTCAAAGTGAGATGCAAGAGCATTGAAGCCTGAAACCTGTGCATGTGTGGGTAGCCTGAGTCTTTTGTTCTTGTGTGAAAGCTCAGGACTGTACTCTAATTTGAGATGAATAGTACACCCTTTGTGCAAACTTGTCTCTGTTATGTGCATTCACACACAGATTTGAGCAGAACGTTGCAGTCTAACTAGCTAGAGAGTTGAATAACAGGGCACATACTCATACCCTCACCAGCATCTTTCCACAGTGTCTGTGATAATAATTTAAAAGTGCATCTACTTCTGTAGATACAGGGAAAGGTTTGTTTTTCCCGGGATATTTAAAACACAAAAATTCAGAACATCTTTTCCTTTTTTTATGTTTGTTTGATTATTTACTTTAGCAGCAGCAGTGCTTTAAATTTGTATGCTGTTATTTATTGCAGTGGATTAACAGGAGACTTGAGAAATGTCTGATAAATACACACAAACACAAAAGGTTTTATTAGCACTGAGTGCATGTTTAGAATATGTGTACACAACCTTGTATTTAAGTTGTTTGTACATTTATAAAGTAGTATATATGATTTTACAACATAGAAGGAATCACTTTCTGCAGAGGCATCTGTGATCTCGTAGCAGCCCTTTGTGATTATGTTCCACTTCTGTTGTTGTATTTGGAACAAATTTGCTTAAACTCATTTAACCTGCACCCCTACAGGAAGGAATTGATTATTAATGGCACTAAATGTGCACAAAGTACTCATGTTGGAAGAGAGCTGTGATTGCAGGCACTCAGTGAAAGAGTCCATAAGCTATAATGATTAATTAGCTTTTTAGCCAAGTCCTTTCATTGTAATATGTACCACTGACAGTTGTTGCATTGAAAAGATTTCCAGCTCAGCTATAGACAAATGTGAGATCCAATAATGTCTGCTCGCGGTGCCTCAGGGGCAAATCCCAATGACTGTCATCCTCCCACTTTCGTTCTAGCACCACCATGAGGTTGACTTTTTTGTTTTTGACTAACATGGTAGGCTTTTGATAAAGACATTTCACGTCTCCCACAGAAAGAAAGAACACGTTTATGTTACTGTCTGACAGTGGTGTTGGATGACACAAAGCGTGTGGCCAAGCGGCGTCTGATCGAGGAGAATCGCGAGAAGAGGAAGAAAGAGGAGATGATGCGGATGCTTCAGATGAGGCCAGAGCCGGACAGCGCAGAATGGGAGCTGATCAGGATGGTGACCGAAGCCCACCGGCACACCAACGCCCAGGGCTCCAGCTGGAAACAGAAGCGCAAATTCCTGGTAGGCTTTTAGTTGAGTGCACATTGCCTTCAGCAGAGCACTGTTGCATAAACTATTACAGAAATCTTTCACATGAAAGTCAATAGCAGAGTTCAGGGATGGCCGTTAATTATTGTTTGCAGAGCTTTACATCATGTTGTTCTCTTGTTCTTGTGTGGGGGAAAAAAATAGTTTTAAGTTTTAACTTGAGGAGACGTGATACACCACTCACAAAGGAAACAGAGGTGCTTTAAGGCCATTTGCAACTTCATTGCCACCTTTTTCATCGACAATTCTTCTTCTCGCTGCTTCTTCTCAGTCAAAACTCAGTTTAATCTGAATGCACAGATCCATTTATTACACAGCTCTATCCAGTATAACCAAGGTGTCTCAATGATTCATTATCCCTGAGGTCCCATGCAGAAAAAGCGTAATACAAGTCCATAGCTTGCATTATATTTTAAATTTTTCTTCACTTTTCAATAGTTCAGTGATAGTTTTCTGCACACCAATTGGTACTGTACAGATATAGAAAAAGTATACATATAAGGAAAAATGTAAATTATACAGCAAAAGAGATTGGAAATTATATAGCATGAGCTTAGATTATGAAAGCGTAGCAGAAACTACAAAAACAAAACCAGAAAATTGCATAACAGATCAGAGATCTGGGCATTTCAATCAGTTTGGTCTTCGCAGTAGCCCATTTCTCCTTTTATGTAGCTCGTTATTCCAAAATTCAACAGCGCCTTGAAAGTCAGTTCCACTTCAGAAATCAAGCTTCAACATGAAAGAAGGCGACTTCTTTTCATTTTCAAAAAGAAGCCGTTTTGCAGAGCTCTCCTTTTTTATCAGCAGCTTGCTCTCTTGGCTGTCCCGTGTGATCAGCGTAACGTGTGGGCACATGTGTCTAAACCTCCCAAGGTTACCTTGATGTGAAGGTCAGATGTCTGTTACCAGGCAACAATTCCATAAAGGCAACAATGGCTTTAAAGTTTTTAAGCAGTCTGCAGGCAACGGGGAAGGTTTAAGAAAGAGGAGGAGGACACAAATAAGTGATGGAATGAGCACAGAGACTGCTGTTCCAGCGTCTTCATAGCGTACACTTTGGATTGGCTGAAGCTTCAGAAAGTTACATCACTGGGAATAATAGCTTAAGCTTTGTGCTTATATTACAAAAAGTGTGGATGTTTATATGCACAGAACAAAATAAATACAATGACTCTGATGTGATCATGCAGACGCTGCAGAACAGCTGACACCAACGACCTCTCTGGCAGCAGCCAGAATAGCCAGAAATAACTGTAAATTCCTGCCTGTAATCTGTAAATACAACCTACAGTTTTATAGACTTTCCTTTTGGTTTTTTTCTGCCTGTATTATAATATCCATAAAAATTGTAATATCCTATATTGCTGCATTTACATTTATATTAGATAGTGTACTACTAAAGCTGTAATCTCCTAAACTGACTCTCACTTTACCTTGCGGTTCTTTGATAACCCTCCTCTCCTTGGGCCCTTTTTGACTGTAAAAGAATGAAAGTCAACCTGCCAGCTGGTCGTTAAGCATATTATAGGATCTGCATTCAGCAAATATTCCTTTCTTGTGATATGTAATAGTATAAAAATATGAGTGATGTCTTCTTTCTAGCCCGATGATATTGGCCAGGGTCCTATGGTGCCCACTGCAGATGGAGATAAGGTGGATCTGGAAGTCTTCAGCGAGTTCACCAAGATAATGACCCCCGCCATCACTCGCGTTGTCGACTTTGCCAAGAAACTGCCCATGTTTTCAGAGGTATGTGGGGTGTGTGTGTGTGTGTGGGGGGGGTAAATCACTTTGTATTTTTTTGTATTTGTGGGTCACAGTTTATCCTCGGTCTCACAGAATGGTTCTTCTTTGATCCTGAAAGCTGGCACGTCACTTTCTTGATCAGCTTTCCAGTCATTCAAGCCATTGTTCAGTGATAACTCACAAAGGCATGATCCCCGTCTTGCTTTCTATATGTATTTATCTTGTATCTTACATTTCCCACATCACACTTACTGTACATAGTACTCACTCTATTTTACAATCTAAACAACAAATCTGCTTTTTATTTGCATTCCTTTGTTAACTTTTTTGTTCTGGGACCTGTTAGCTTTGGCTGTTTCAAAAATGGGGCCCAGGTCTACGACCACTTGCAGTCACTTACTGTCTTCAAAGCAACTTTGGTAATAAAAAGGCAATAAGATGGAGTCAGTCTGCTATCAGTTTGTAATTGATATTTAATCTTTTTGTGATGATAAGACTCTTAACTGTGATAAAACAGCAATAATCGCAGATCCACTGATGTCTTTATCCACAGAAATGCACATTAAACAAACAAACAAAAAAAAATCACATTAACTGCCTACATTCAGAGTCCAGACAAAACCTCCAGGATCTCAAACAGAAATTCAGATGTTCCTCCACAAATAGTGACATAGTTGCTGCAGGATGGCAATTTAACTAACTTATATAGGAATATAAGCAGAATACAACCAATTGGCAACCAGTTGAGTTTCTTGTTGCTTATTATTGCAGATGAGTCACAATCATCAGGTTCAGGTTGGCTGCAGTGTAAATGGTGAATGGACTGATTGTTATAAAGTGCTTTTCTGCTCTACTTGAGCACTCAAATGTGTTGGCATTCTGTCTGCATTTATAAATTAGATGGCAGTTATCTGCAATCTGTCCGAGAGTGATTGCAGTCAGTCTGTGTGGGATCACAGTTGTGTGGAGACAGGTTGCTTCCCACCTGGTGACTCGTACTGTGTTGTAATTATTGTACGGTCTTTTCTTACAATATCAAGCGCTTTAAGGCAACTGTTTGTTGTGATTTGGCGCTATATAAATAAAATTAAATTTAATTTAATTGTGCAATCACCTTGTGATCAAAAGTGGTTGCCCAGAGTTTGAGGCTGTTGCATGTTCAACCTCAGGGCAACTAGTTGCTGCATCTATGCGCAATCAGTTACTGAATGCAAAAAAATTCAGAGCAGTCACCGAGCAACCACCGTTTTTTTCCCAGTCACAAAGAGGTTGTCTTATTTTTACTAGTGTGCTACCTGTTTGCCTTGGACCTGTTTGTTTTATTTTCTTGTAGGATGTCTTTCAGACTCTAGCACTTAGCAGCTGTTGGAGTACAAAATAAAGAGCCTAAGCGAATAAAGGATGATATTCAACTGGAGAGGCTTCCATAAATCTGCTATAGTACTGTTTATATTCATGCTGCATTCAGTGGCATGGGATAACTCTGATGTCTGACATGGAGACAAATTAAAGAAGACATCAGCAGTAGTCTGATTTCCTACTCAGTGACTCAGGAAAGGTTTCCAAGCCCCCATTTTAGCCTTTTATGTTGTTCCCCAAAATATCAATTCAAACAGCAAATGGTACCTGAATATAGCTCCTCTACTTTTGAGTTTAACTTCAAAGAAAGCGAATTCAGTGCATCGGCTTTAATTTAAAAATGTCTCATTCACTCCACCTTCCACTATTACTGAAATGAACATTGTGATTATCTTTACTTGCTCTGTAGCAGGGATTTTTTTTTTTGAGTGATTTTGAATTCTTCCAGTTTAGATTTGGACAGTTATAAGATGATGTAAGATAATGATCTTAAGTACAGCTGCATCTCCTTGGCTGTTATTTACACACGTTATGCACATGTAATGGTTTCACTGTAGTAATGTTTAAAGGCAAACTGTAACTATAGGGCTCTGTTAAAATGCAGTAACAAGCTTGTTAACCAAAGATAGGTCTCTTGATTGGGCACTTCCACCATCTGAAGCCTTTGTCCTGCTGCTCGTCAGCTGGGATTACACCAACTAATCCACCCCCACCTTTCTCTCTGTATTACGTGGTGACTCACCACTTACTGATATTGCTTTGCTCCCTGTGCAAACGATCTGTGAGCAAGTGCCATCGCATGTCTTCTCACCTAACTGAGTGCACTCATCATGTATATTGTAGGGGCTTCCTGGTTACATAAAACCTGACAGGGGACCTGTTGTGATAACTATTTCTCTTTCATGTTGGGATGGAGAAGAAGCAGTTCTAGGCCATTTCACTCTATGTTTTTGATGCTGAGGACTTCATGTTTGATAGCCAGCCAGTCAGTAAAAATAACCAGTATTGGTAAATACAGCTCCAATTCTGAAAAAAATAGAACCCTGTCTAAATTGTGAATAAAAACAGAAAACTGCAGTGATTTGGAAGTCTCATAAACCAATATTTTATTCACAATAGAACACAGAAGGGAAATGAAGGCACTGTTTTATGAAAAATATTAGCCCATGTATATTTGATGGCAGCAGCACATCTCAGGAAAGTTGGGACAGGGCAACAAAAGTCTGGAAAACTAAATGGTACTAAAAAGAAACATCTGGAGGAACATTTGGCAGCTAATTAGGGTAACTGGCAACAGATCAGTAACAGCTTGGTATCAACAGATAATCTTGGAGAGGCAGAGCTTCTCAGAAGTAAAGATGGGCAGACGCTCACCAATCTGCAAAAAAAATGTCTATAAATTGTGGAATAATTTTAGAATAATGTTCCTCAATAAAAAAATTGTGAAGATTTTGAACATCCCATTATCTGCAGGATATAATATCATCAAAAGATTCTGGCATAGGACAAGGCCAAAAATCAGTATTGGATGTCCGTGATCTTCAGGCCCTGAGGCGGCACTGCATGAATCTGTCTGCACGGGATCAGAAACAGAAACTGCTGTCTCACAAAGAAGAATTCATATGTGAACATGATCCAGAAACCTTGCTGTCTTCTTTGGACGAAAGCTCATTTAAAGTGGAAAACTGTTCTGTGATCAGACAAATTGAAATTTTAAATGCTTTTTTGGAAAACATGGACACCACATCCTCTGGACTAAAGAGAAGAGGGACCATCCAGCTTGTTATCAGCGCTCAGTTCAAAGACCTGCATCTCTGATGGTGTGGGAGTGCATCACTGCTTATGGATTTGGAAGCTTGCACATCTGGAAAGGCACCATCAGTGCTGAAGAGTATATACAGGTTTTAGGGTAACAGCTGCTCCTATGATGTCTCTTTTAGTGAAGGCATTGCATGTTTCAACAGCCTGGCTTCGTAGTAGAGACCAGGTGCTGAACTGCAGTCCAGCTGAAATCACTGACATATGATGAAAGCACATATATGACAAAGAAGACTGGTGAGCAGCTCAAATCCTCTATCAGACAAGAATGGCAGAACATTCCTCTCCCAAAAGTCCAGCAGCTGCTTGCAATATTTTTTAACCGGCTGCAGCATTGTGACACATCTTGTTTACGCTGTGCTCTTTGTCCAAGAATAAGTAATTAAGTTATGATTCCCCAAATTACACATTTTTTTATTTTCTTGTGTAAAAATGTTGCTAGTTATTATTATATCTTTAATGTCTCACCAGTTTAGAAAACAAAGATGAGTTTCTTTAGACTTTTCAGATTGACGATTGAATATAATTTCCTGATGAGCTCAAACATTGTTTCCCAGCTGCCTTGTGAGGACCAGATCATCTTGCTGAAGGGCTGCTGCATGGAGATCATGTCGCTGCGTGCTGCTGTGCGCTATGATCCCGACAGCGAGACTCTGACACTAAACGGCGAGATGGCCGTGAAGCGCGAGCAGCTAAAGAACGGTGGGCTGGGCGTGGTGTCGGATGCCATCTTTGATCTGGGCAAAAGCCTGGCGCAGTTTAATCTGGATGACTCGGAGGTGGCGCTGATGCAGGCCGTGCTGCTCATGAGCTCAGGTGAGGAGCAAATAATGTTTTCATAAAATCAAAGTGTAAAGATGTTATATTTATCATTTCATTTTGCTAAGCATGTTTGTTTTATTTATGGGGGTTGTGACAGCTGTTTTACATCCTTTCAAACATAATTTATTCATAGCTCAACCAAGAAGTGAAGGATCTACTGCTTTGTGCTCTGTTCAAAGTACACTTTCTTTGTTTTTCCTACACTGATGCAAGTGACTATTACTATATCACCAGTTTCCACAATGCAGTTGCTCTACTTATCAGTACAAATCAGCCTGTGATAGCAGGTGTGATTCATCTGCTGTCAACTCATTTTATTTTAAGGTTTGGTAGGTCCAAATAAATATCACTGCATATTAGTCCCCTCCCAGTCTATCAGCTGGTCATCAGTCTCTTATGAGGCATGCTATTTAAGCTACACTATATTGCCAAATGTATTCTCCCATCCAAATCATTGAATTCAGATGTTATAGTAACTTCCATGGCCACAGGTGTATAAACCAAGCACCTAGGCATGCAGACTGCTTCTACAAACTTTAGTGAAAGAATGGGTCGCTCTCAGGAGCTCAGTGAATTCCAGCATGGTACCGTGATAGGATGGTACCTGTTCAACAAGTCCAGTGGCGAAATTTCTTCACTACTAAATATTCTACAGTCAGCTGTTAGTGGGATTATAAGAAAGTACCTGGGAATGACATCAACTCAGCCATGAAGCGGTAGGCCACATAAAATCACAGAGTGGGGTCAGTGGATGCTGAGGATCATAGTGTGCAGAGGTCACCAACTTTCTGCAGAGTCAATCACTACAGACCTCCAAACTTCATGTGGCCTTCAGAGTAGTTCAAGAACAGTGTGTAGAGAGCTTCATTGAATGAGTTTCTGTGGCCGGGCAGCTGCATCTAAGCCTTACATCACCAAATCACCAAGCACAATGCAAAGTGTTGGATTCAGTGGTGTAAAGCACACCACCACTGGACTCTAGAGCAGTGGAGACGTGTTCTCTGGAGTGATGAATCACTGGTTCTCCATCTGGCAATCTGATGGATGATTCTGGGTTTGGTGGTTGCCAGGAGAACAGCACTTGTCTGACTGCATTATGCCAGGTGTAAAGTTTGGTGGAGGGGGGATTATGGTGTGGTGTTGTTTTTCAGGAGTTGGACTCAGCCCCTTAGTTCCATTGAAAGGAGCTCTTAATGCTTCAGCATACCAAGACATTTTGGAAAATATCATGCTCCCAACTTTGTGGGAACAGTTTGGGGATGGCCCCTTCCTGTTCCAACATGACTGCACACCAGTGCACAAAGCAGGTCCATAAAGACATGGATGTGAGACTTTGGTGTGGAAGAACTTAACTGGCCTGCACAGAGTCCTGACCTCAACCTGACAGAACTCCTTTGAGATGAATTAGAGCAGAGACTGTGAGCCAGGCCTTCTCATCCAATGTGCTTCTGTGCATTCTCATTGTACATTCTGTATAATGACATATATATATATATATATATATATATATATATATATATATATATATATATATATATATATATATATATATATATATATATACTGCTCAAAATAAATAAAGGGAACACTTAAACAACACAATATAACTCCAAGTAAATCAAACTTCTGTGAAATCAAACTGTCCACTTAAGAAGCAGCACTGATTGACAATCAATTTCACATGCTGTTGTGCAAATGGAATAGACAACAGGAAATTATTGGCAATTAGCAAGACACACTCAATAAAGGAGTGGTTCTGCAGGTGGGGACCACAGGCCACTTCTCAGTACCTATGCTTTCTGGCTGATGTTTTGGTCACTTTTGAATGTTGGTGGTGCTTTCACACTCGTGGTAGCATGAGACGGACTCTACAGCCCACACAAGTGGCTCAGGTAGTGCAGCTCATCCAGGATGGCACATCAATGCGAGCTGTGGCAAGAAGGTTTGCTGTGTCTGTCAGCGTAGTGTCCAGAGGCTGGAGGCGCTACCAGGAGACAGGCCAGTACACCAGGAGACGTGGAGGAGGCCGTAGGAGGGCAACAACCCAGCAGCAGGACCGCTACCTCCTCCTTTGTGCAAGGAGGAACAGGAGGAGCACTGCCAGAGCCCTGCAAAATGACCTCCAGCAGGCCACAAATGTGCATGTGTCTGCACAAACGGTTAGAAACCGACTCCATGAGGATGGTATGAGGGCCCGACGTCCACAGATGGGGGTTGTGCTCACAGCCCAACACCGTGCAGGACGCTTGGCATTTGCCATAGAACACCAGGATTGGCAAATCGCCACTGGTGCCCTGTGCTCTTCACAGATGAAAGCAGGTTCACACTGAGCATATGTGACAGATGTGACAGAGTCTGGAGATGCCGTGGAGAGCAATCTGCTGCCTGCAACATCCTTCAGCATGACCGGTTTTGGCAGTGGGTCAATAATGGTGTGGCATTTCTTTGGAGGGCTGCACAGCCCTCCATGTGCTCGCCAGAGGTAGCATGACTGCCATTAGGTACTGAGATGAGATCCTCAGACCCCTTGTGAGACCATATGCTGGTGCGGTTGGCCCTGGGTTCTTCCTAATGCAGGACAATGCTAGACCTCATGTGGCTGGAGTGTGTCAGCAGTTCCTGCAAGATGAAGGATTGAAACTATGGACTGGCCCGCCCGTTCCCCAGACCTGAATCCGATTGAGCACATCTGGGACATCATGTCTCGCTCCATCCACCAACGTCACGTAGCACCACAGACTGTCCAGGAGTTGGCGGATGCTTTAGTCCAGGTCTGGGAGGAGATCCCTCAGGAGACCATCCGCCACCTCATCAGGAGCATGCCCAGGCATTGTAGGGAGGTCATACAGGCACGTGGAGGCCACACACAATACTAAGCCTCATTTTGACTTGTTTTAAGGACATTACATCAAAGCTGGATCAGCCTGTAGTGTGTTTTGCTGTTACAGCTGTAAAGGTTGGACCAACATCATATTAAACCCTTATGGATTAAGAATGGGATGTTACTCAAGTTCATATGCATGTGAAGGCAGAAGAGTGAATTCTATTGGCATGTATATATCAAAACAAGTGAATTATATTGGCATGGCATGGAAGGACAGAGTGCCCTACAGGTTCAATAACACTCCTACTCTGACCAAAGTTGTCCTGACAGAAAAGTACTGTGTGGTTTTCAGTCACAGGGAAATTATTATTTAAACTTTTTTTTCTTTTAAAACATAGTCCATGGCTTACATAACATCCATGAACTTCTTTTCCTCGTTGTTGTGTCAGATGTGGAACCTAGCTGGAAAGAGTAGTGGACTTCAGGACTTCCATGATGTTTGAACTGTTTCTTAGCAATTTTTGCTTGATGTTCAAGAAATATGGCAAATGGGTGTTATTTGCTGTAGTAGTAATTCCCAAACATTTTTGGGCCTGCAAAACTTCAAACCTCATGGGGAACGGCCCTCCTGTTCCACTTTTGTTTTTTTAATCAGTTCTTTGTAGTAAAAAACCCAAGCCCACTGGGGGACGTACCCTGTAGTTTCAGAATCTCTGCTGTGATGGTAAAAATCTACCATGGTACCTACAATTTGACAGACTTTATCCAGACATAAAATTGATCATGCTGGCTTTATTTACACATTGATGGAAAAGAGAAAAACGCATCTACTAAATTCCCACACTCCCTAAACAACCTGAATGAGAATAATCTTGTCTAATCTGCCTTTAATCCTGTCGCTGCACAGCCCTTATTCCTAGATAGTCACTGTCCCTGAAGCTTGGCCACAAAGACACAAGGTGGAATTATTCATGCTGCAAACTACAGTAAAGACACCCTAACACTTGCTGAATGTTAATTATATTACAACATTCCATTCATCTACTATAAAATAAAATGCCATAGTATTTTCTCAGAGACCTCTCCTTTAATTCTCTCATTCACAGTTGAAATGATGTAACAAGTTTTGAATGTGCAGTGATGCACTCTGTGGATGGACAGACAACATTATCTGGAAAAACACTACAAGGGAGGGGCAGACGCAGTATCGGCATGATTGATAGTTGGAAAGCAAAGCACTGAGCAGCACTGCAAATCAGAAAAACAGATCCTGCAGGTCATCCAAGGTCCTGGACCCTCTCCAAGACCTGGGATAACCTCTGGCAGCTTATTTATAGACAAGCTGCTGCTGGAATTCTGTCTGAGTGTGTTTGTTTAGATGATTTATTTCATTACTTAACTTAACCCCTAAAAATAACTCACGCTGAATACAATCAGTGTTGATGGGTGCTGATTCTCCCGTTGGGTGCCAACACACAGTTTTGGTGTTTGAGCGTCCCCTTTTTGTTTTTTGTTTTTTTTGCCACTTTCAATGAATGGACCACTTCATTGATGACTAAATCATCTTACTCACAGATTCTGTTTCCAGTGCATGTTGGCACATCAGCCATTCTGCCTTTTCCAAGTAAAAATGTATTCAGTGTTTTAATTTTCAGCATTTCTACTCTTTAAAAATGAAACATGCAGCTGAGAAAGCGCTTCGCAATGTAACTGTTCCTCTGTTCTTTATTGCCTCCAGACCGTTCAGGGTTGACCAGTGTGGAGAAGATTGAGCAGTGCCAAGAGGCCTACCTTCTGGCATTCGAGCACTACATAAACTACCGCAAGCACAACATTCCCCACTTTTGGCCCAAGCTGCTGATGAAGGTGACAGACCTGCGCATGATCGGGGCTTGCCATGCCAGCCGCTTCCTCCACATGAAGGTGGAGTGTCCTAACGAACTGTTTCCCCCGCTCTTCCTGGAGGTGTTCGAGGACCAGGAAGTGTAACTTTACATCACCCTTCAGAAAGAACACTTTTGGGGGTGGCTTTGGGAGAAGTGGAAGTATGGCTGAAGGACATGAAAAGAAGAAAAACTGGATTTTTTTTTTTGTCTTCACCGAGAACACACCTTCTAAACTTCTTCTGTTGCCCCTTTATGTTTTTTTTTGTTTGTTTGTTTTCGTCAAACAACATCTGCCACCAGCAAGCACACATTATCATTATCACAGAGGAATGCAATCAGTCTCACTAGGTGCACACGGAGTACAAGAAGTGTAAAGACTTACACGGCAATTCACAGATTCACACACCACAAAAGTGTATTTATATGCAAACAAAATCACACTGCCTCTTTTTGCACCCCCACAGACAAACAGCTGTACTGTTCCTGCGACTAATGCACACTGAGGGGCTTGTTTGTGTTTCTGCTAGCTGCACAGCCACCTATCACCTCAGACAATTTTTTTCTTTTTGATCTCTGGGACCTGACCATAAGCTTCTCAGTCAATCCCTACACTCCCCTCACATCTCCTTAACTGCAAAGGCATCCTCTGTCTGCAGCCTAGCCCTCAATCCACCGAGGCCCTGCGAGTCTGCGTCGACCTACCTCCCTTACGTGCTGACCTCTCTCTCGCTCTCATGTACACACAGAGGCACACAGTGTACGTGCACAAAACATACCCCTACAGTATTACCTCATACAATATGACCTTCTTAAATAAAAAACATGGAGTTATGTGATATTTAGTCAAACCATATGCTGGTGAGAACACTTTGAGTGAAGCCCTTATATATAAACAAATATGGCTTCTAAATGCAGTCATAAGACGTTATGGCTCAGGTTTCCAAGCATAGATTCAGTCTAGTCTTAGACTAAAATTAACTTTTTTTTCATTGGAGATCTTCACTGAATTTTTCTTTTAGTCTGGAACTAGGCTGTTATCCCTGTGTGGGAAACTGAGCTCACAGTGCTAAGTAATGCACATGCATTACTGTAATGCACATGCATTACTGTAATGCATTAGCGGTTACAAGATGTTCATGAAAATCGTGGTGCTTTCTGTGATCACTGAACAGAGCTGGTTGATTTAGTGCTTTTGAGACCCATCTTTGTAGACTAAATCTCTCTCTCGCTTAGTCCTCTTTGTCCCTTTTGGACACAAGGCCGCAAAATGCTTCACACTAAATGCTCGTGATTTACTTGCATGGGCTGATATTCTTAATTTTCTTTCTTGCTCTGACAAATATGAAGATTGATGCCACTCTCATGCCTGTATTTGAAGCTAGTGCTAGCGACTGCTTACTTTAGTATAGTTTAGCTTAGCACAAATGCTAGGAGCACACAGAAAAGTCCAGCTTGGTTGGTGTTACAGCATAAAGAATACATGTCATGGATTTAGTGGGGGTTAGATGCCAAATTTTCATTATTTCCAATTTTGTGCCAAGTTAGTGTTTATATTGGTTGTAGTTTTGTTTTAAAGCAACGATTAGTAATTCATGTCACTGTCATTAAACGCCTGGTAAAAAGCAAAGAAAGAAAAATGTTTCCCAGAATGCATAACAGAGAGTCCCAGAGTAGTGGATAGCAGCAGCTATTACGTTAATTGCCATCAAGTTAAACACAATATTTTTCTGTCCAGTTAGTATTTAACAATCTAATCAATCCCAGTTATGAATATACCTTAGAATAGATTAGCCTAACAACTCCAGCTGGATCGACAGAGCTTTACAGCTTCAGGTCACTGTTTCACCATCTGCACCTCAGCGTAAAGCTAGGGTTACTGGCACACATATTCTAAACATATACATCATAAAACATCAGGGATATAAATTTAGTGGCTGTTGCATTTGGCAGCTAAATTTATATTTCCCTAAGGACTTGGTGGAAAGCAAAAATGGAGCTAAAAGAAGCTTAATATTAAACTTACCCCAAATGAATGCGAGTGATTCTAAATTAATACTTGGGTGTGTAAGCAGTCAACTGTTCGCCATCCAGTCCTGTTACAATTAAAAGTATCTGTTTCTATTATAATTTGCTCTTCATGTCTCTTACTATGATATGCTAAAAAGTCAGCCACATGGAGCTGTTAGAGCATATGAGAGCTGTAATGTTTAGAGAAATGCAACAGAATATTAGCTCATTTTTCATTTATGATCCAACCAAATAAGATCCAGTGGATTTGGATAATCCTTCCTTCCACTATACACCCTTGCTGTACGTGAGGCAAGCATTATGGCTCCATTCCTCATTCAGTATTTACAGAAAGCACTGATTTATTTATAGCATCTTTATGATGAAAAAAGCTCATTGCCACATTGTTTTTATACTAACTATAACCTACACAGGACATCTCCTTATATTTATACACAGCTGGAATACCTCTCCAACACATACCTCCTATTGTCCTTACCTCACATACTCATGCATATTACACACACCCACTTAGTTGTTACTACATGTATTACCTCAGCTGTTTTGTGGTCAGCACTTCCTCCTCCTTCCTGTCTCGGCGTGTATGACTGTCTTCTCATTGGAGCCCCCTGCCCTGATAACTGCTCCATGGTTCCACCTCCTCAGCTTCCCACCAGCTTGTGTTAGGTTCAGCACTAGCACATGATGGTGGTGGTGGTTGTGGAAGAGGGAAACCTCGTCAGCCCCCTGACCCACCCATCCCCTCCATCGCCTGTACCCGTTTCAAGTCCCGCCTGAAACTGGTAGATTCTACCTCACCTCTCATCTAAAAGCAGTTTCCCCTCTGTCTGCAACACATAAGTATAAACATGCTCACAGATATAAATACACACAGATATATATAATCACAGCGCACAAAGGACTTGCCAGCATGGACCCACTGAGTGTGCAACATGTGTTTTAAATGGGCCGTGGATCAACAGTTGACATGGCAGACTTTGTCATTTTTACCCCTTTTTTTTCATTTTTATCACTCAAAACTTGGGACCAAGAGTCATTTTGAATTTTTATTTAAGAACCGCAGACATGAATCTGTGAACCTGAATCTGTGTGCCGATTGAACTTAGAGGAAACTGTCAGGACACGATGACAGCTGGAAGCTGGCACTCCAGTTGAATTTTGGCCCTGTCGGGTCAGGCCAACAGACTCTTGTGGGTGGTGACTGGGAGGTAAATAAACAGCGAGTGAGTCAGCAGTGTTCGCCTGAGGATATGTTTTTTTTTTTTGTCCTGGCAGAGGTGAAGGAAATGGCGAGCGTGTGACCGTGGCAGTGACTCAGACCAAGCCACTAGCAAACACTACGCAGACACGGACCGTACAATACATCTCCAAATCCCTCCCTCACCCTCACAGCAGAAATGGACAGGACTTTATGAGCGATCGTCCCAGAAATTTAAACACTGCTGAAAAGATCTCCACCAACCATATCCCACACTGCCATCCACTGCATTTAATAATTATCAGGTTTTTTTCTGTTGCACTAAAACCATGCCTGTATCCTTTTAGTAGCCCTGAACTCCTTCTTCTGTTCCCCCCCAAATCTTTCCCCTTCCTGCTTGTAGCAGCCCTGATATCCTCTGTCTGTTTTCTCATCTCTTGATTATCTTATATAACCAACAAGGACTGTGATGCGGCGCTGCCACTCTCAGTGTCACCAATCTATGTTGCAGGGTATTTAAACAGAACAAGCTTATACAGGGATACAGCTGTGCACACACAAACACACACACACACACACACACACACACACACACACAGCAATAGGATGATTGAGCTGTACAAGTTCACAACCACCGTCTCCAGGCCTGCTGTGTGTGTACTGCACTCACTGTCACTGTGAATGAAAGCCACGCTGCAACCGGGTTAAGGCTCAAACAGGGTACTGCTGGCTTTCTAATTCACACATGCTAATGTGCCTCGCACAGGTTGGTAGTACAAATATACACTATATAGGCGCATGTATTTATAGATATAATTGTGTGTATGTGTATATACATAGAAATATGCACACACAAACAATTCAGTTATTGTATGTGGCATTAGAGCTATCAGGGGGTGAGTTTATGCTGCCAGTTCCAATCAGATCATGAATCTGTCAAACCAGTCATGTAGCACAGGGTGTTAGGCGTCTCCTGTCTTAGCTTATGTAAAATGAATACAGATGGTATTAATACCTTGAACTTAGAATTGAGTGTAAAATTTTCTCACCAGCCACTACCAATCCAACAACTGTCAGGGAACAACGGACACTGGACCTGTTTTCTCATTTTCCATCATTGTGTTATAGCAGTGGATGCTTATGTTAGACATAATCCAAATTTCAAATAATGAGGTCAGTGTATGTACCAGTAATCCCTCTGAGCCAAAGGTCAGTGAGAAGGAATATCCTTAATACGGTCATCTCATTAGCTCAGAAACCCACCTGCTGTTTTTGAAGGGAAGCCAGTCAGGAAGGGAGCACAGAGTGATGAATTCAGCAAAAATAAATAGATTATTTTGAACTGTGAAAAGCTACTTTTGGTCCAAGAATAAAGATATGGAGCTGGAAATGAGCATAATAGGGTCCCTGCAGTCACATGAAGAATGCCTTAGAGCCTCGAAATGAGCAAAAAACCTGCAACAGTGGGTCACGTGGGGGAAGAGTTAGCAAGATGCGCTCGGGTATAGCTCGTTAGCTCGGAAATTTGCTGAAAGGTGCAATGGCCTTTGGTGCGAGAAGATAAAGACCACTAATTTAAACTGCTTCCTCACAGGAAACAATTTGCAGTCACATAACGAAACCATAGAAAGTCAACGATATATTGTGAAGCTCGATTGCCTTATACTTGACTCACTTTTTGCAAACCCCTAGGTGAATTCACCTCTTCCTTTTGTCTCCCCCATTTTGAGACTGAGGTCAGCTTTGTGATCTGGATTTGAGCCGGCAGCACGGCCTCTCTTTCACTCACCCTCTCTCTCTTTCTCAGCCAAATGATCACTGGGGAAATCCTCCCCTGTCCTTTAAAAAAAAAAAAACAACAACAACAACAATAGCACACCAGCACCACAGAGCACACTGCCTTTCGCCGTGATCAGTTGCACCAGCATAGCAGAGAGACAGCAACCGTCCTTCTCACCAAAAAGCCATTTTTCATAGTCATCGATCCATATTGCTGCGCTTAGATAGCAGACGAGTCCAGTTACTTCTTTAAATCTGGTGTCTCAGTGGCTGCGTTTTTAACCAGCTGCACGAGACGTTCATTTGTTGTCTTTATGGCCTTGGTTGTCATAGTGACAAGCCAACCAAGTACCCAAATATGTCTTCTGCATGACAGCTCTGTTACTAACTAATGGCATGGAGTGTTTCTTCTAACTTTTAGGGCTTCATAATCGCCAAACAAAATCTTTTATTTTAAGAAATCAAATTGGAAGAACTGATTTGTTCTGAGTAGAGGTGCACTGTGGAATTACAGAGACGAGACGGAATGGAAAATTCCTTCATCTGTGAGAGCCACAGTCAAAAACGCGTCTTTTTGTGGCATCACACAGTAGCATTGTTTGACAAAAGCAGCATAACTGAGGCCACTCAGAGGTAGGCGACCTCCAAAAGTTACCATCTACATCATGTTTCAAATTTCCCAATCAAGCTGTAGAATAAAAGTCTTCATGTTTTCCACACTGTGACCGCAGACTAGTTTCCCTTCTCTGTCGGCCTCTCAGATCAAAGTATGGGTTACGTTACGTTTACAGTAAACTTAAATGTGAACTTGATGCTAAGCTGTGACACTGCAGCATGGCACAAAACTAAAAACAACTACTGCTTTTATTACTTACCCAGGGAAAACATCTGTAAGTCAACATCATTTCGCTCTTCCTCACATCCACTTTTTCCCATCCTTCCACCTCCAGCCCCAGGTGTTTCCTCTGTACGCGTCTCCTTCCTTTCCCACACACTCTCACAGAAACCTCCTACAGCTCATACTAGCACTCTCTGGTGGAGAAAGATGACAATCCCGGCAGGAATATGTCCACATGTGGAATGTAAAATACTGAAATTGTATAATTAAAGACACGGTGTGAAGTCCCACACTCATGTTGCTTTTGATGTCGTTGATGTTGCTTTTGTTGTGCACCAAGTGTTCGCTGTTCTGCTTTTTCTTTGGTGGATGAGTTTGGAGGTGGGGGTCATAAACCAGATCCTGTGACAGACTGCTACTCATAGTCCTTAAAAGAAAAAAATAGTATGTTTATGAAAGAATTGTGTGATGACTGAAACTGACTTTGAGTGATTTAAAGCAAGGGATGAAGTGAATGTTTTGGGTATGGGGGATTTTTTTTTTATATGATTCTTTTGTCTTTATTTGCATCTGATTTTCTTGGTAAGTGAATGTCAATCTGTATTGATGCTTTACTGTGAGAATATGGCTGTATATGCAGTTTCAGACCATCATTGGTGCAGTGGTAGCTAGTGCTCAGAAGTCACCCGCGGATCAGGGTTCAGTTCACCTTCAGTTTAGCCAACTGAAAAAGGAGTCATATTCATAAATACGATCGAAGCAGCTTCTCGAAACAGGCTATTGGAGTTTGACACCATCGTTAGCTAAATCTAGAAGCTGTATTGCTTGCACTTTAATATACACTGCTGTGTATATATGAGTGAATAGCATTATTTAAAAATGCAGTTCAATAGTTTTTTAGTATGATAAGCTAGTCAGTGAATTGGACTCATACTTTTTTTTTTATTAATGCAAGCAAGCGATCAAGTTTTGAATCTTTCATTTTTGCTTCCCTCTCTTCACCCTTTTTTTGTTACCACTGCTGCTTCAGACATGCTAAGACATGGAAAATTCAGTTCAAATCAAATCAATTTTATTTATATAGCACTAAATCACAACAAACAGTCACCTCAAGGTGCTTTGTATTGTGGGTAAAGACCCTACAATAATACAGAGAAAACCCAACAGTCAAAACAACCCCCTGTGAGCAAGCATTTGACAACAGTGGGAAGGAAAAAAACTCCCTTTAAACAGGAAGAAACCTCCCCGCAAAAACACAATGCATCCAGCGTGTATTTAGGTTACACCACAGGTTTGCATCCGAAAGATTCGGAATTTCGTGTCATTTTTACGCAACGCATCCGGTGTGAAACGGCCTTAAGTCACAGTCACACAGGCCGAGAGACCGGTTGATGATTGCCTGGTGACCAAGAGGTACTAGGGAGAAATATGTATTCCCCAACTTGTTGCAAGTGGTTGCTGGCAGTTGCTTTGAAATTGAGTGCTAAAGGCCCAGTCAAGCTGGCCTAGAGACTAGTCAGTGACCCCCCCGGTAATCACTGACCACAGGAGACATATGTGTTTTCCCAACCAGTTGGCAAGTGGTTGCAGGAGGTTGCTTGCTGTCACAAGATGCAATTGGTCATAAAGGGGTATACGATATTGCACTGATTGCTTTGCAGATTGCTGCAGTCGCCTGTTGTTTGGATGGAAGACACCAACTTGTCTGCAAACACTCAGTATTTGCTAAGTGTGACGAGGAGTGTGACACAAACCTAAATCAAAGACCATTTGCCTTTAAAGTAAAAGTTGCACCTTTTGAAAGTTCCCGGTTTTAGCAGCAAGGCACAGCTTTGCAGGTAAACACTCTGTTTTCCATTTGTGTCACGCTCTTCAGTTTTCACTTCTGCTGTTTTTATCACTGTCTTCCCTCCAAAGAGATCTTCCTGCAAGGGAACGCCTCGGTGTTCCCCTGCAGGAGGTGGCTGGGGAGAGGGAGGTCTGGGTTTCTCTGCTTAGGCTGCTCACTGCATGACCTGACCCTGGATAATGCAGAAAAGGATTGATGGATGGATTCCCTCTATGCAACCAGTTTCACTGGGTGACAGCCAGCAAATTCCAATAACCGCTTACGCAATTTGGGAATGCACATTTTTCCATTGCGAACAGAGGTTGCCAGGTGGCCACCAAGCAGACAGTAAGCTCATGAGGCCTTACATAATTAGTTTTAAGTCTTTAATTCATTTTTAATAGAGAAATGATTAATGAATACTTGCTCTGAGAAACTAGAGTTCTCTTGAAAATTGCTTTAAGTAGCATTGAAAGGTGCAAACAGCTAATTAGCTTACAAGCTGATCAAGTTGTAATTATAAATCTTGCTGTTGTGAGGTTTACATCTGTTCAGGATAATTACAAGTTTGCCTTTGGCATAAGTTTTTATTTGCTGCTGACACTTAAATTTGTGTCTAACTTGCTGTTGGTCTCATTTTACAGCTGCTGTGTGATGTAAACAAACTGTAGTCAGTTTTAGGCTGGCTCTTGTTTCATGTAGCTAACTAATGTGGGGCCCAAACGTTTGACCTGTCTTTAAGCAGTTAGCACTTATACAGGACTTTAATCACAGTATAGTTGTGTGTTTATTTTTTAAAGGCATTTTTTATATGTCCTTGTGAACAGCCAGCCACACCGCTTTGGTAATTTCTCATGTTCTCTTACTTTTACACAACCTCGATAGGTCAACGCGGCGCCGACGTAACTTCAGTCTGTCTGTTCTTCCCCCTCTTGCGCTGCTCATTTGATGTTGACTTCACTGAACAACACATGTTAAAATCTTTAAAGCTTTCTAAAGTAATCAGTACACTCCTTTGACTCCGAGTAACATAACAAATATACTGAGATTAATTTAACCTGAGCATGAAGATTTTATGAAGCTTTCAGGTGTTGTACCAGAATTTTTTAAATATATACTTTTTTTTTTTTACATTTTCAGGGATTATTTTTATTTGTGTATCTTTTCCATCTCTCACTAATAATTTAAATATAAGGCCTTGTGACACCTTTAAAATATTAATTCTTTTTTCTTTCTTTCTTTTTTTTTTTTGGAATAATCAGGTTATCGTTTCATTGAAAACATTTCTGAGGCGTATTATTTATAAGCTAAAATGTTGCCAAATCCATCATCCAGTTGGTGGAACTGAACGTGAATGAACCTGACTTCTGCTCTCCACAGTTGCTTGAGCTGTATCATTTGTTAAGCTCGACATTTGCTCCTGATCTGAGTCAGTAAAAACAAACGGCACTCGCATCCTGATCTCGACGCCTGTCCAACCTGCAGCTAAGGTTCATCGTGCAATGTATAGACCTGCCATATGTAAATCTCAGTGTTGTGACAAGAATATTGCTTTTGATGGAAAACGAGCCTCACTGTACAAAAAAAATGTGTAAAAAAAAACAAAAACACAAGACAATAAATCACAAAACAGAGACCAAAAAAAAAAAAAAAGATGTATACAACTATCCATACCTCATTGTACTGCTTTGCACCAGAGTGACGGGAGTGATCGTCTAAGCATGGGAACACATGGAACAGGAGCCAGGAAGAGGAACCTTGAAAAGGTTTTTTTTTATTTTTTTGGTGGAACAGTTCTGCGCTCCTGACTTAAGCCTCGTCACATCCCAGAAATATAAGCTGAACTGGATAAAAAGTAGCAGTATGTCTGGTAAATGTGATAAAATGCTTACAGGGTCTATTCAGGTTATAAGATGCATCATTGTGACAGTGTTGTTTCTCAGAAAAAAAAAAAAAAAAGATGTTTGCACATGACTAATTTTGTTATGTCTGTAAGGACCTGGTGAAATATGAAGCCAAGCTTTGAGGTATTAATCATCAGTTGGCAGATTTTTCATCCTTTCGCGTGTGGTGCCCTGACAAACTGAGGGAGGACTGAAGCTTCATCAGGAACCTTAGGGGGTGCACCGAGTCGTCGTCAAATAAAACTATTAATGCAAGTGTTAATTAAACTCCAGTATTCTTCAGAATTGCACAAAAGCATGCAGAGCTTGCTGTCTGTCCAAGTGCAAAACTGCAATTACACATTTGCATTGAGTGTATTTTAATACACTCAATGCAAATTTTAAAGGCACTTGAACAAGTAAAGTTTAGGACCCCGAGTCCCAAACTGCTGTTCCCACGATGAGTGCTCTCTTTTTTTGCTCTTCTTTGTTGCTCCCTGCAGCTTCTCTTCACAGTGAATTTTTGCAATAGAACACAACCGGACTCTAATCGGTCTCTGAGACACATCATGTGAGGTCACGCACGAGCAGCAGGTTATTTCCTGTTTGCGTAGCAGCCGTCCGCAGAGCACGGTGCAGAATGTCACGCTGAATGAGACGCGAGCTTGAAGCGCCCCAGACGACAGTTTGATGTTGTGTTTGATTCTGCTGGTCGTGGGTTTGTGACGGGCACGGTTGCTGTTTGTCTTGTTTTCTGTGACAAATCATTCAATGCACAATCAGACAATGACATCTCAGTGGCTCGAAGCTGTTTGTGTTTGTGGCTCTGTGGCATCCATCCATCAGTATTATAAAATGATTTGAGATCAGTCTGCCTACTTTGTCTCTGTCCACGCGATTGGGAGGTGTGTTGTACACACAAACACAAGGTGAGCACACACTAAACTACCAAATATAAAAGTACATCATACAATACTCTGCAAAAGTCTTGAGCCACTCTTCATTTTCTATATTTTGTTGGGAAATCGCAGCTTTCTTGTCATTTCTTTAAGTAGTCTTCAGGAATAGTTCTCCAGGCATCTTGAAGGATATTCCAGAGCTCTTCTTTGGATGTTGGCTGCCTTCTGATCCATTTTTTTGTCCAATGATGCCATTCAGTGATGTTGAGCTCTGATTTTGGATTCATCACTTTCAGTTTTCAGTCCAGTTCTTGTGTAATGTGGCATACCTCAGCCTTTTCTCCCTGTTTCCTTTGATTTAAGAACAGATTCTCGACAGCCGCCCTTCCACTGAGACTGTTTCTGATGAGGCGTCAGTGAACAGCAGATGGATCAGCTGAAGGTCCGGATGCATCTCTCAGGTCCTGTGTCAGCTCTTTGCTGGATTTTCTTTTCTAAAGGACTGACTTTCAGATGCTGTTCTTCTGCTGAAGACGGTTGTTTAGGCCGGCCACTTCTTCTTTTGCCTTCCAGTTTCCCCACACGCCACATCATGCTGAGATATTCCAAGTTTTCAGCTAGTTGCTGCAGTAGGAATCTCCTTGCTGATGCAAAAAATACTATTTCCTGCCTGGCAAACTGTGTTAACTTTTGCATTTTTTTTTTTTGTAGATTCAACTAAAGAAATTGGAACAAATTATGTGTTTGTGACAGTCTGCTAGTTACAAAGTGCCAAAAGATATCATTTAAAATTGGTTCTTTGCTAAGTTGTCTGTTATGTGTAGACACCACACTGATTTCTCCCTTGATTTAGGTGCCTTTTTTCATTCTTGAATGATTCATAGGTCAGTCTTAGGTGGTTTAACAAACTAATAACAACAACAACAACAACAAAAATGTTCCTCTAAAAATGGTCGGGCACAAGGACTGGACTGAGAATGAGTGAAAAAAACAGCCAATGTCCAAAGAAAATATTCGAAATTCCTTCAGAAAGCCGGAGAGCTATTGATCCAGTCCACTTTAAAATAACAGGAAAGTCTGGCTCCTTGGAGGCAAAATTTATGGAAATGAGGAGTGACTCAAGACCTTTGCATATTACTTTATAAATATAGTTATTATATGCATAATATATAATGAGTAAATAAGTTTGAATATCATTTGTTTTAATTTATTTCCCTTTAAGTCCAAGTGTACCTAACAGATGCTGTTGCTGCAGTAAAAATAAAGAGGGAAACATTTACAGTCATTTCACAGCATTTACACATTTGTTTTGATCAAAACATGAAGTTTTCCACATGCAGACATATACGGATCATTTGCGCAGGCATTCCCAACTGTGGTCAGAAGCATCCGGATCCCTTTAGCTGTTACAGAGTTGTTTTTTTTCTCCTGCGTGTGGTTTGCAGAGTGACCAAGTCCTCGCCACAGAAAACACTACTGCTCAACCTCATTTGCAGTCCAGGCTTTTTTTCCACTGCTAGTCTACATCAGTATGTGACATGGCAACTTGATGCCCGCCTAGTGGCATGTTTGAGCCGCACTAAAAGAATGAGCAGCTCCTTTACAGTCTGCCATTGCTTCCACTCAGCTCACTGACTCTTTAACTCTGAAACGTCTTTGCTGTGAGCAAAGCACAGCAAATGCTGTGTATTATGCTGCAAGAACAAACACACAAGTCTTCGAGCACTCCCGGCACCTGAGTGACTAAAAGGCCCAGTCAAATTTTTATTTATTTATTTTTGACAGAAAGAAAAAAGAATCATTTTATGTTTAGCATTAGCACAGCGCCGGCTGATGTGGTTACCTTCTCCATCCGTTTGCCTCTCCTGTTATTATAATACATGTAGATCCCTCACATGCAGCCTTTTACATTTCTGCTGTCAGGCAACAGAACGGGCATGAAGTGGTGACCCAAATGCTGCATACTAGGACTCACTTCTATCGTGTGCAAACCAGCTGTCATTTTTCAGGCTGCTGCTCTGATGTCACCACAGCATCTGACAGTATTACCACTCATGTGATTTAAATATAATAGCTGTGCTGTGCTTCCAGCTCTACTTTTTTACTGTGGCTCAAGTTTTTTGTTAGCATTCTGCAGCTCTTAGGGCTACGCCCGCCTGTTACATGCATAGCCAACACTTTGATCTTGCCAACTGACCAATAAAAGGAGACTTTCCCAGAGGGGCTGTAAAGAGACGAGAGCTAAAATGCAACAGCAATAAATGAGAAAAATGTGTCTTTTCAACATTAAAGCATGTAACCCCCCCCCCTCGCCACACATGCACACACACACCCAGATAACATGAGTTTGTAAATGTGAATAATACGGGTGCTGTCATTATCCTGCGGATATTCATGACAGAATAATAAGCAAGCAACTAAAACCATGTCAAGGCATAGATCAGGTCAAGGTTTGAACTCAGTGTGAAAAAAAAGAAATATTTACAAATTTTTACTAATTCAGCCACCTGGCCAAATGGAGAAAGCTAATCAAGTAGGAAAGGTGGTGTAGAAAGGATGAGTCAGAAACCAGCAAACAGAGCATCATGTGAAGACATGGTAACTTGATTGGTACTTATACAGCACCTTTACTCAGTTTGCACCCTTAAAGTGTTTTTTTACTAAGTCTCATTCATTTGATCTCACACACACACACACACACACACACCACACTTACTTCAATGGATGCATCAGGGACAACTCGGGTTCAGTGTCTTACCTAAGGATACATTGACACATGGACAGGGATCGATCCACTGACCTTTCAATAAACCCGCTCAACCACCTGAGCCACAGCCACCCCAAATAATATGAGGTGTCCTTGTGTTATATCCTGTGGATATCTTGTATAAAGTGCTTTGAGTGCTTGAGTTGAAAAGTGCTATAGAAGAACTAGTCCATTAACCAAATAGCAATACCATGCAGAAAAAGCTGCAGAAAATCTTGAAGGGGTGACTCCATAGTGTCATTGTTTGCACATAACAAATGAATGATCCCTGGTTTGATCCTGAGAGGAGACACAAATCCCTTAGGGGTTGGATCAGGAAGGTCGATCAGTGTCAAAATCTGCCAAGTCAAATATTCTGAGCTACCCGCTGTGGCAACCTCTCATTAATAAGGGAGCAGCTGAAAGAAGCTACTTCCATCCTGAAAACTTCCTACTGAGGCTCAACACAACTATGTACATTACCCTTGTTCCTGAAGATTGGTGTCCATGAAGTAGAAAAGGTTGTGCTCTCTCTCTCTTACTTTCTCTCTCATATTTGAGTCAACTTCACCACTTATGATTTGGGAAAGATCACATGCATGTCCTCACATCTGCATGGATACAGGCACACATGCACACGCGTGCATGCTCGCACACACACACACACACACACACACACACACACCAATAATAAAAAAAGGGGGGGGGCTAATGATGTATCAAAAGAATACCAGGTGACAGGTAGCAACCTGTAGCTGATTGCACTTATGGTATTTCAGTTTCCTACCTGTTCCAGCTACATGACCACGGTGCCTGTCAGTATTTTTCTAAGGCCCTTAAAAACAATGTCCAGTGAGTCAGTCCCCACAGACCCTCATTAAAACACCCAGCTTCACAAAAGAAAGAAATTAGCATGTTTACAGCTTGATGCAAAAAATAGCTCTGATCTCAGAAGTTAATTTCTCACATCATAACAAGTTTTTCCTTCCCGCTGTTGCCAAGTGCTTGCTTATCGGGGGTCGTTTGTTTGGCAGACTGGCGTGCAGTACCGTTCCCACTATCTCATGTTTAATAGGTTATGACTCCAATAAGACTATTTTCTATTCACACACACATACTTACATGTTCACCCAGTACACGCTGTAACTGGTGTTATTATACTGGATTTGTGAGGTAATTTGTTTTGTCCTCTGTTCTTAGTTCTCCAGAGAACAGTCAGTTTCCCGGCTGGACAGTTAAACTTTTCAGCTGTGACACTTCAACATATGAACATATATGTGGGAAGGCCATCCACATTAAATTCAGTTCTCAAATTAGCGAATCCAAAAGTATTCATTGCATTTGTTCTGGGTGGATAATTAAAAGCTATTATTGGCTTTTAATTATCCACTCCATCTGTGTAAAGTTGAAATAGTTTAAATAGGTTACCTTCATTGTGCTTGGGATACACTTGGAACCAGACTGCTAAATTATTACCCACACTGCGACTCATAAAAGCCAGTCGATGTCAAATTTGTTGTAGGGCTGTTGTGGTGGAGATGATGTAACAATGAGCAGCTTTTATCTCCACCAATCCAAAGTCCCTTACAGCCCACTCTCACCCCCCCCCCAACCCACCCTGTTCTTCTTCACAGAAGGGCACAGTTGGTACAGAGCAGACATGCCACAGACTGGTGTGTGTGTGTGTGTGTGTGTGTGTGTGTGTGTGTGTGTGTGTGTGTGTGTGTGTGTGTGTGGGAGAGAGAGACACCCTTGCACACAGACACAGATTGACATGTCGGGACATCCATTACAGATTTTTCCTCTCAACTAAAGGAAAAGCGCTCCCAGCAAGCCTCTTAAAATAGAACGCTGTATTTTGATGATGCTCACATCACAATGACATGCCCTGAAATTTTAATCTTTCTAAGAAACGCACGTGCCCTTTTTTATTTTTTTTATTTTTAATAAACTCACATGTTGCAGACGGTTTGATAACACAAAATGTTAAACCGGGAGCTCCATTATTATAAAGCGTGCGTCCAGCTGCTTCAAAATTTATTCAAGAATAATGAGGATTTAAGGTTACTTTGTAAAAAGAAAGTCCCAACAGCCATATCAGCACACAGTACCAGTGAGTAACAATGGTAACAGCTTCATTTTTCAGCATGACAATGATCCCAAACACATTAAAAGCATGCGTGGATAGAAAAACACACAGTGGAACACTATCAGTCATGGATCGGCCTCCTCAGAGCACAGACCTCAACGTTACTGAAGCAGTGTGGGATCATCCTGACAGAGAACAGAGCAAAAGGCAGAAACATCCAAAGAAGAGCTTTGAATGTCCTTCAGGAAGCCTGGAGAACTGGTCCTGAAGACTGCTTAAAGAAATGAGAAGAAAGCTGCCTCAGAGAGTTCAGACTGTGCTGAAGAATAAAGGAGGCCACACCAAATATTGACTTTCAATCTCATCAGAATCTGTTTTTGCCTTATATACTGTATTTCCAAGTATGTATTTTCCTAGCAAAATACAAATAAATGAGGGGTGGCTCAAAACGGTATAAGATAAATTTCCATAAAATTTACCCAGAGGATGAACTGTCCTAAGAGATTCAAAATCAGACCGAGCTGTGTGTATTCCGATTGGTGCTAAGCGGTGATCAGAGCAAGTTAAATGTGATGTTAGCGTGTTAGCATTTAACACCATGTGACACAGTTGTTTAATAGGCTGTTCTGTCACCACTGGAATTACAACTGAATTTCAACGTTTAGCTGCTCACTGTGAGTCTGTGGTGACTGTGTGCCGGGGTCAGTTAGGTTTAAGAGGCTAAAAGTGGATCAGCCAGTTGGCAATAACTTCTTCCAAATACTGGGGAGATATACACACACACGTCCACCTCTCACACATCGCCCCACCCCCAAGGATTCATTCATGCAGACGGGTGTTATGTAAGAGAGTTACCCTCCTCTCCTAACTCAGGCATGTCCTTGCATCAACTCAGGCATGAAAAGACAAGGAGAGATGACATCAGGGGGGGAAGCAGGCCCCGCCACACCTGTGGAAACCTGTGGAATGCACATTTTCTCAGTGCTTATTAGCATGTCTTTGTCAGGGTCACAGAGATTCAGAAAGTCTTCTTGTTATGATAAATGTGATGTAAGTTTTTAGCTGTAAGTAATACCCAGTGGAGTTAGTGACAACATAAAGGAAGGTGGATAATATTAATATGGTGAGTGTGAAGCCTTGATTGAGCTGAGCATTAAAACAGATTGGTCCAAATATATCCTCTGGTGGTGACTCTAAGAATAACACCCTCTTTGATGCTGTGCACCTGATGGCATCATCAAAGTTCTGTGTGAGGCGCTGAAACCCTTCCCCTGAGCAAAGAGCTGAGATCACTGTTCTCACTGGATCACTGAATATGTTATGTCGAGTAAACTTCTTGGGTTTAAAAATAAATTCATTCATATGTTTCAAAGCTTTTTTTCACTTTGATGATTATGACTCATAGTTCATGAATTCCAGGCTCAAATTATTAGACTATTTCCTCAGCTCAATCAAAAAAGATTTACAATAAACAAATGTCCAGCCTCTGAGACGATTGTTCATTTACACACTCTTGGTTGAGGCTACCTCGCCGTGAATTACTGCATCATTGCAGCGTGACTTGAGAACGATCAGCTTGCAGCACTCCTGAGCGTTACTGAAGCTGAAGTTTGCTAACAGCCTCCGGCTTGTCTGTATTTTTGGGTCGGGTGTTTTCATCTTCCTCCTGATAACGTCTCACAGATTCTCTGCGGGGTTCAAGTAAGGTGAGCCGGCTGGCCAGTCAATCACAGTAAAAACGTGCTCAGCAAGCCGTTTGGTGTTACACTGCTCAAAAAAAATTAAAGGAACACTTTGAAAAACACATCAGATCTCAAAGGGAAAAACTCCTGCTGGATATCTACACTGATATGGACTGGGAAATGTGTTAGGAATGAAAGGATGCCACATCGTTTGATGGAAATGAAGATGATTGACCTACAGGGGCTGAATTCAAAGATACCCTGAAAATCAAAGTGAAAAAATGATGAAGCGGGCTGGTTTATTTTTCAGAAATTTCATTGCAGCAACTCGGAATGGTGCTCAGTAGTTTGTGTGGCTCCCACGTGTTTGTATGCATGCCTGACAGCGTCATGGCTCCTGATTAGATGGCGGATGGTGTCCTGGGGGATCTCCTCCCAGATCTGGACCAGGGCATCACTGAGCTCCTGGACAGACTGAGGCGGTGGTGTCAGATCTGGAGGTGATCTGTTGGCTTTAGGTCAGGTGAGTGTGGAGGTCAGTCAATCATATTGATTCCTTCATCCTCCAGGAACTGCCTGCATGTGCATTTTTTCCATGTTCTTCTATGTCAAGTTCGAGTGTGTGTGTGTGTATGTTTAGGTTGTGTCTTCCTGTTTTATTTTGGCAGCTGTTTGTCTGCGGTGTTTTGTTACGTCTCCTGTCTTGTTATCCTAATTAGTTTCAGCTGTTCCTCGTTCTCCACCTGTTTCCTCTTCCCTTGATTGCCCTCAGTGTCTCACTTTCTGTTTTATTCTTGGTCTTAACGTCCTGCATTTTGGGTCCTCACTCTCCACCCTCCACAGTATGACAGGTACAGCATTCCATCAACAGTGACCTACAGAGGGACACGTGGTATTTATACTGTTTGAATAATAATTTACTCAAACTTGAAATGAAATATTCTAATAATCTAAGATCTAATCATCTAAAAAGGCCTTTGAAGGTATTTAAACTCTTCTACACAGAACTCTGATATGCTTTCTCCTGCTTGCTGTGGACACTGTTATTGAAAGACTAGCAGTAAATGTGTCTTTTAACATATAGCACTGAGACTGCCTTGATGAACCGGCTGGTAAAAGTCCAGCAGTCCCATAGCCCCCTCTACAGGACACAGTAAATAATAACTAGCACTGCTTCACTGTGAGGTCCCATCTTCAAAATTTCAGGGGTGAGCTTGTATGAATCTACTTTTGTGTCCAAACAGAAGAGCTCTGCAGCCTCTAAAGACTGTAGACATTGCACTAAAAATATATTTCACTGCAGGTAACAATAGAGATTAAATATTAAAATCGGAATTCAAATATTTTTGCTTCAAAGTCCGCTTAGGTTGCTTTGCTGACTCTCGTGGGTGCGATCTGGGCTGAAATTAGTAAAGCAAAGAGGAAGTCCATGAGGAGGACTGAGTGGAAACAGAGAGGACAGAAAATCTATGTGCAGGTGTATTTACACATGTCAGTAACATGTCAGTTATTTATTTTAAGAAACTACACATTTATGAAAGACATCCTTCATTTATTTATTTATGAATGTATGAACAGAGAGCTACAACAATCACTGGTGTCATTGGATAAAGTGCACTTCATAAGAGCAGCGTCATCATCTGTGAGACTCAATCAAAGTCTACTGACACGAGCAGTTACATCATGACCTACTCAGTAATGCTCATGATGGTTCACAAGTAACGGGCACAATAAAGCACATCGTGATAGATAATGCACACTTAATAATGCACACTATGACTCAGCAGAGATACACAGACGCACAGCTGTGTGACTAAAAATGACACTTTGGCTTACGCTCATATTCCAAAACATGCTGCTGTACAATATAAAACTACACACAGTGTGACAAAAAAACACACAAATGTGCAAAAGGTGTTGACTAAGAAGCAACCGGCAAACAATTCTCACGTTCTGGCAGTGCTAAAGTTACAGTCGGTGTACAGTTGGAGTTTCTCAGTGGAAGAATTCAAATTGTCTCCCAGCGCTAACGTTAAAGGAGCAGTTTGACATTTTTGGAAGTAGGTTTCATGGTTATGATGAGAGTTAGATGAGCGGACTGATACCCCCAGAGCCAATCAAGGAGCGCTACTCAACTTCCTGTTCCTCCCATTGAGCTGAGAAGTGCAGCAGAGGCATTTGCAAGATGGTCCTCAGTGACTTGGAGCAAAAGGAGTTTAACAGCTAAAAAAATAAAATAAAATAAAACTGCGTCTCTCATGTCAACCCCTTCTTTAAAAAACATGACGAAAACTGACAGAAGAAATATGTCTATCGCACAAAATTTACATTAGTGGGCTACAGCTCCAAGGACTATCTCACAAGTGCCCCCTTATGAAACCACAAGTCCAGAGAGTAGAGGGCAGTGATAATAATAAGAATCCCGTTCATATTTTTGATTATGAGCTGTAATATTGTAACCTTCCAAAGCAGACTTACTATGAGCTATGACAATATGATATCAATCGCAATTTCATGCTAAAGAACTACTCTACCCACAATCCTAAACTGAAACAGGGATGTCTCTGATTGGTGGCGGCCACTGTTACCGTGGAAATGTTTAAACCCTTGAACGTGAGCAGGAAACTTCAGAAGCTGTGAGCGTGGTGACTGCAGTCAGGAACGAAGCACTGAATCATATCAATAACAAGGCTATGCTCTACTGCACACACACAGCACAAACTACAAAATATATTCAAAACTATTCAAAACTGTTACACAACACTGTGATCATGGAAATGGCTACATTTAAGAAAGTTGGAGTGGGTTATGGGATGAGTAGTTTATTCAACATTGAAGTAATTATGTACGCAGTCCTGCACCTTTGCATTGTTTTTATTTTCCCTGATTTTCTTGATTCAAATCAAAACTTTTCATGCTCTCGAGTGATCTTGTAGCTTGTTGGCTTAAAACTCTTTAAGGATTTTCAATGCAAAGGCTCACTGTAAGGCTCAGTATTTAACATGCTATGCCTTGTTTGTTTAATTTGTTCAAAAATACTCTGTGCAAACATGTCCAATTGTGAATTTTCAGACTTTTGTATATTGGTTATTGCGCGTCCAACTGGCAGCTGTAGCTTTGTGATTAATGTGCCTTAATTTCCGTTAATAAAAATTCAGTCATTTGTCAGTGTCAAATACTGTAAAATTCCTCTAAAAAGCACAAAAACTGCAAAGACTGAGAAATACATTTGAGGCAGGCTACTAGATGTGAGGTCAGAATATTTGCACTTCCATAAAGCATACACAATATATTTATAAGTATCAGAACAATCTAAGTTGAAAAAGAGTTTGCTATTTTTATCTAGTGCAATAAAAATCACTGATTCAATATGAAGAATCACAGTGTCCACTTGAAGTCCCCTCTGGGAGTGTCTGACACTGAGACATCTGGCAGTGTTTTCGGGAGCGAGGCCGAGACTGAGGGTCCGGCGCCAGGAGGGTGGAAGACAAATGAAGCCTAGATGAGAAAAGGCGCCAACAGTATCGCACAACACTACACTAACTAAATATTCACCACTTCCACCATATTTAAATGTATATTAACACTTTTAAATGTTGTCTGAAACAGTGAGATACAGGCTGGATGTGAAACATGTGAGGTGAGCCCAGATCAATATAATATTCACCACTGAAGTGAATGTAAACACACTGCACCTAAATTTACACATTACATTCTACCCAATGATTTACACTCAGCATTGTCGGGCTTAGCCTGAAAGAAAATGTCTTTCATTTTTGACTCTCCTCGCTTCCACAACATTCCCTCGCAGATCTGTGGCTCCTTCCGGCTGCAGAACAAGTGATCAAGCATACTGTTGCTCTCTCTTACAGTCTGCCTGCTTTCCCGCCTGTCTCATTTGTTCCAGAACTTCCCCTCGGCAGCCAGCCTCTGGTTCAGCCGACAGAGCTGCCGAAGGAAGCCATCGTTGGGCCCAATCTCTCTTTTCTGTCGGACCATGGCCAGAGCAGTGTGGACGTCCATGTTTTGGCGCAGCATCAGGTAGGCGATGACTAAGGTAGGTGAGCGGCTGTAGCCTTCCCTGCAATGAACGTACACTTTACCTACAGGGGAAAAAACATGCGGGTGTTACAGTCTGATCAAAAAGCAAAATATCTGCCTTTTAACCTGCTAAATGCTTCACAGGCTCTGCAGTTCAGTGCTGTAAAGTTATGACTTCTTCCAGCTCGATAAGGCCTCTTTTTTCAAACACTTCACATTTCACGCTGACAAACAGGATGTACATCAGCATTCCTCTCTCTTCTGACCTTTTCTATTTTTGTATGCCAGAGCCTTCTCGATAAAGTCTGCTGCCTCTTCGAAGTAAACGCTGATGTCGAAGTGGTCTGTGTCGCTGGCCGGTATGCCGTGGTAGATGATGCCCGTGCCGGCGTAGAACTCGCCGCTGGTGTTGACGTGCATGAAGGAGTTTCCCTCGGCAGCGTTCAGGATGTGAGTGATGCCGAGGCGCTTCAGGCGCATCACGTTCGTCGCCACAAATCTGCATCAAGAAAAGGAAAAAAGGCAAATATGCTCTATGAAGCTCGCTTTACACGCTGTGCTGAATATCAGTGTGACATCAAACTAAACTGTTTGACCCCTCTGACTCTGTGCTGCTTTGGTTTTGAACCCTGAAAAAAAAAACTTCAAGCCTGAAAATAAGCCATTATTATATAAACTGCATTCATTACATGTTCTATCATCTCATAGTTTGTTTTCCGTCCTGTTTGTTGTTCATGGTCTCTATGCTCTTTCCCCTCAACTGGTCTCAGCAGATGGCTGCCCCTCCCTGATCCTCGTTCTGCTGCAGGCCTCTTCCTGTTAAAAGGGAGTTCTTCCTCACCAGTATTGCCAAGTGCTCCCTCTTTAGGGGATCGTCTGATTGTTGGGGTTTTCTCTTGATTTTGTAGGTCTTTACCATAAAATTGAAAGTGCCTCGAGTTTACTGCTGTTGTGATCTGGCGGTATATAAATAAAACTGATTTGAAATGAAATGAAATGAAAGCGGAATAAGTCACTAATTATGACTAAAAGAAACTTGCCTTGCCTCATCATGTGCTGCCAGTCTGTGACCTAGTTCTTGTCTATGCACGGTTGGATTTGTTTGTCTGCCCAGACTTTACTGAACTGTGAACCAAGCACAGCCTCCCCTGCTTTCATTTGTCTGCATTTGCCTCCTAAGCTCTCTCTCCTACATGAACTGAGACAGGCAAACCTGAGTATATAAACTAGCTGAAACACCTAAAATAACCCCTCATGCCAGGTCAACTAGTGACTCCTTAATGAAGCTGTCAATAAATGCTTTTAATGGCACCATTACTGCATTCACTATGAACACAGGCACACGTGATGACAATTCTCTTACTTGCAGCTGATTCATGAACTGACAATGCATCCTTGAAACAAACACATTTAATCAATGCAGTTTACTTGCGAGGAGGGAGGACTTAACATGAGCCAGCAGTGCAGGGACGTGTTTTGACTCTATAGCAGCAAAACTAATGCCACTATAGAGTCAAAACTGAGCTAATAAAACGGTCTCAAGTGAACTACATTTAAAAACATGGCTCTACACAGTCCTTGATGCTTTTAACCACAGAACCCCACTGATTAAGTGCTACAGTGACTGGAATGGAAATGAGCCAACATTAACTCCATGTCACGGCTAGTGCTGGCAAGGCAGGGAGGACCCCGAAGCAGGACGCAGGCAAGAGCGGATGTGTGCTCAACACTTTATTTAGGAGGCTTTCCACAAGGTTTAGGAGTGTTTATGGGAATTTTTAACCATTCTTCCAGAAGCACATTTGTGAGGTCAGACACTGATGTTGGATGAGAAGGCCTGGCTCACAGTGTTCACTCTAATTCATCCCAAAGGTGTTCTGTCAGGCTGAGGTCAGGACTCTGTGCAGGCCAGTCAAGTTCCTCCACACCAAACTGGCTCATCCCTGTCTTCATGGAGCTGCTTTGTGCACTGGTGTGCAGTCATGTTGGAGCAGGAAAGAACCATCCCCAAACTGTTCCCACAAAGTTGGGAGCATGAAATTGTCCAAAATGTCTCAGTATGCTGAAGCATTAAGAGTTCCTTTCACTGGAACTAAGGGGCCGAGCCCAACTCCTGAAAAACACCCCCCCCCCACCAAACTTTACACTTGACACAGTGCAGTCAGACAAGTACCGTTCTCCTAGCAACCGCCAAACCCAGAATCATTGATCAGATTGCCAGATAAAGAACCATGATTCATCACTCTGGATGCCTAGGTGCTTGGTTTATACACCTGCTGCCATGGAAGTGACTGGAACACCTGAATTCAATGATTTGGATGGAAGAGTGAATACTTTTGGCAATATAGTGTATATACAGTGTTTTAACAGGTTCCTCTGGAGACCCTGGGTCTGCAAGGTAAAGGACAGACCGTAGGCTCAACATTTTCTGTCTCCTGTTTCCTTTTTCCATCATACAGATGCACTGCAGTGCCATAGAAAGATGTGCTTCATTTCACTGTGAACTTCTGAGAAGGCTGCCTTCACTTAGCACCTCCTGCCTCAGAGATGTAAGGAGCTAAAAATAGAGGAGACTGCAGACTGGTGCTCATACTGAACGCCAACTCGGTGGAATCAGGACAGATACATCAAAGCATAAACACAGCAGCAGAGAGAGAAGGATGTGTGGGTGCATGTTATGTGCAGATATGCTTCCTTTATCTGTCCTATATTTGTGGGGACATTTGTTGAACTATCACAGACAGTTCTGCTGCTCTGTCCTTCACGGATACTAAAGAGGTCTCTCCTGAAATGTTCATGACTCACTGATCTAAAAAAAGCGAAGTGCTGCTGCTGCTTAGATTTGAGATTCAGCCATGTAAAATTTCTTTTCTTGCAAGTCTAGAATCTTCCCTCCCAGCTCAGCCCACTGCGTACCAGCTCACGTTAAGGAGCTGTGAAGGAATTCAAATGATGTTTGCCTCAATCTTTAATTAATTTCAATCCTGAAACTGCTTTTTAAATATTCTTGTGTATTATATGACAAAAAAGCGGGATTATCTGGTAATCTAATAAACATTGTAACTGCTTTCTAGAATTGGTTACATCTCGGGGGGAAAAGTGTTTCTTTAGTTACTCACAGAGATGCTACGCGCTGTCATGTGTTAAAAGCAAATATTACACTACAGCAAGCTAATACTTAGCTTAGCTATCATGGAGAAGATTAACAGAGTGAAACAACCACCTGACTCTGTCAGACAGAAGGAACAGAGCCTCTAAAGTTTAATTATAACATGCTTTATCTCATTTGTATTTGTTGACATCATTATTTTGAACCACTGCTCACTTGTGGTATTGAAACAGAAAAACGCCCCTCACCCGATCATTTCCCCACACAGGAAACTCTGTCAGCTAAGTTTTTTGTAACCACCTCACAAAACTGAATATTATTTCCTTGACATCAGCGAGCAGGCAGAACAGTTACACACATGTGCATCAAAGTCATCATCTTATTCTTCTGAGCCAACTGATTTCACACCCAACCAGCTGCATCCCTGCGTTTATGATGCTAACATCGGGGATTTTACCATGCAACAAATGAGGCAATATTTAGATGTACGTCAATGTTACCAGCGTAAAAGTGTGTGTGTTTTTAATGGTGCTCCAGTAATACTCGTCTGTGTAAGTGGAGAAGATTTTGTGTGGCCATCTGTTCACAGTTAGTTGTTGTTTTAAAACACACACACACACACACACACACACAGATGCATTTGATTAGCTGCATTAATTTTATCCTTCATTTTGTAGGAGATGGTCTCACTACACTTTATTCTATGTGGAAACAATGTAATCATCCATCAGTTTTTGGGTTTTTGCAGTCCTCCCGTGATCAGGGTGATGAGGGTTTCAACCATGTTTGCTGGGTATCTTTGGCATCTTGTACTGAGCCTCCTTAGTGCATTCTTGTCTATGCATACTGCTCCCCATCACAAGTGAACTTTGTGTTTTTATCCTATTTCCTGTTTCATTTCTGTGGTTGCTTTCTTCCTCCCCACTGTTGCTAAGTGTTACTCATAGGGATCATCTCTCTCTACAATATAAAGCCCACTGACTGATGACTGGCACTATACAAAAAACATTTAACTGACTGAAATGTGAGCCAACCTTGATGTTTGAAATTATATGAGCCTGTCAGAGTTTTGGTAATCATTTAAAGGCATCAACATTTACATTTAATGTTAGTCAGCTGCTGCAGGAAGTTGACTACGTTGGCCTGGATGCCAAATGAACCCAAATGTGCTACACACTGCTTAAATAGTGCATACCCACACATGAGCTTCCAAACTGGTTCACCAACGCTGACCGTGCAGGAATCAGTCAAAGTAGAGCACGCCTCTGTGGGTGTTTAAAGTCCACAGGGGACTAGCAGCTAACACGTGAGCCATTTTAAACCCCTCCACTCCTGCCATTTCCCATCTCTCCTCCAGCCCTTCAAAAATTAAACAGGCCGTGAAGACAAGAGAATGAAACTGCTATTTTTATACTCCATTATACATTTAAAACTTCCAAATATGTCCCATACATGGCATTGCTGGCTGATGGCTGTAAGTGCTTAGAGTAAGCTCAGTGCTGGGACTCAATGTCTAGATTTTTCTGCAGCTTGCTCCTGCACAGCAAACAGATGCAGTGTGTTTACATGTTTCATTACTCAGTGGTTCCTCTGCAGGTTGACCTGTTCTCGTGATATGTGGTATTTCTAATAACTTCATTCATATTCTTCATTTTTTCTGTAAGCATCATTGTATATTCTGCATGAATGACCGCAGCATCAGAATGAGACAGGCTCTTTACTAACAGGTTTTTATAAATAAGGATATCGTTATATCATCTCTAAACAGCGCTTTCTACATGACACCAGTGACTCACGCATTGCCGACGTATATCCGTGGGTAAACCTCGTGGAAGTGTTTTGTTGGCCAGCTGTAGAAGCCGCTTTCGTCCGTCAACAGATCGTTGAGTTGCTGGAGAGACACCTCGAAGCTGGACATGTCGAATCGGTTGGAAGCTGATGTCTTCACCTGTTGGTTATGTTTGTTCTTCATGTCCGAAGCAGAGCAGTGGACCTACCGAGGAGGAATGAACGTGGCAGACAGGTGTCCTGTTACCGGGCGGATGGTGCGCTCTGCTCCGAGTGCTGCAGCCGCTCTGAACAGCGCGCCGCTCAGTGCTGTGAAAACAAACCCGCAGCCAGGGCCGGAGCGGCCGCCTGGGCGGACCTGGGCCAGAGCTTCTCACCACCATGGTCCCAGCAGTCCCAGAAAAGAAGAGAGTGGCATTACAGTATAATAAAATTATTAATAATAATAATAAAATGCAGCAGAGTATATCAGTGCTTTTTATACCTCAGTAAGTTTTTTGAAGAATGTAATATGTAATTAGGGAACAGTGTTTGAATTCATACATTTTCCTGGATTAAAAAAGTGCAATTACTACACTCCTGAATGGAACACATAGCACTGTCAGTCAGTTTTATTTAATATTTAATATTTTATTTAAGGTAAAGAAATGATCTGTATTTATGCAGTACCAGTCACAAGTCTGGACACACTCACCCATTCATACAAAATCAATCATCGACCTGAGATCTACTGTAGGGTGTCCTGGTGCCACATGCACTTATGGACATGGTGCTCATTATGGACAAACTGTGGTTTGCACAGAAATCTAATAACACAGCATCACTCTGTTATTAGATTTCGGTCCGTTCCTCCCAATCACATCCCTCAAGGTCTGTCTGTTGTTGCCCACATGTGTTGAAGTCTCCCAGTAGGACAGTGGAGTCACCAGATGGAGCACCCCACCCAGCGACTTCAAGAAAGCTGGGTACTCTTAGCTGCCATTTGGTGCATAAGGACAACCAACAGTCAGGACCTGTTCCCTGGGCCAAAGGCACAGGGAAGCAACCCTCTCATCCAAAACATACAGAAAACATACAGGCAGCAAGCCAAGGGAATACAAGGATACCCACCCCAGCCTGCCGCCACTCACTGAGGGCACCTTCAGACTGCAACAGAAAGTGGCCCCTCTCCAGGAGACTGGTTTCAGAGCCCTGGCTGTGCACTGAGGTGAGCCTGATATATCTTGCCACCCTCAATATCAACCTCCCACACTAGCTCAGACTCCTTCCCCACCAGAGAGGTGATGTTCCATGTCCCATTAGCCACAGGACAACATAGTTCCTGGGCTCACTGGGACACACAAACCCCTCGACCACGATAACATGGCAATTCACAGAGGGTAAATCTAGCATGTAATAAAAATCTGTTTACTTTTTTTTTTTCAAAAAATTCCCTTTTGCTTGTCTCCAAAACATAGGGTTAGGGTTACATTTTGAGACTAGGGTTAAAGGAAGTGACTCACTCTGCCAACCTGATTTCCTCAAGCAGGTTGTCCGAGAGCCTGTGGGGCCCTGAATGCAAATGCTCCCCTTCAGCTTTCAGTGTGGATCTCAAATACATGTTATATATATATATATATATATATATATATATATATATATATATATATATATTAGTATACTGGTGCATAGCTGGACAGAAAATCACACAAAGGAACACTATCAGTCATGAATTGGCCTCCCCAGAGGCTCTTCGCATTATTGAAGCAGTGTGGGACAGAGAACGGAACCAAAGGCAGCCAACATCCAAAGAAGAGCTTTGAATGACTTCAAGAAGCCTGGAGAACTATTCCCAAAGACTATTTAAAAAAATTACTAGAAAGCTACCTCAGAGAGTTCAGGCTGTGCTGAATAAAGGTGGTCACACCAAATATTGGCTTTCAGGCTTGTAAGAATTGTACAAATGCTGTTGGTGCCATATGTGCTCTATTTCCATGATGTCTGCGTATTTTGCTATTAGTTGCTGCACCTATTTCCCATTTCCAAGGAAAATATAAAGAAATGAGTTGTGGCACAAAACCTTTTGCACAGTACTGTAGTTTTCAGTATTATAACTGAAGATACAGTCCCTGTTTGTACTGACCACTGATCACTTTCACAAATCCCAGATTAATCTCTGGACTTTGCTGTCCTCAGGCCAATTAGCATGTCATACTGGTGTTCGGCTGCTACTTGTTAGCAAGTACCTTAAAATAATTGATATGTCAAGCAGAAACTGCTGGGGTTGAAAAATGGTGCCAGTGCTGAGGTGCTGTGCAGTTCCTTGAATGGGTGCTTGATGCTGAGTCCCCATAGACCCATGTTTACACCCTGGTTCTATTAACGTGTTTGTCTCTGAGGACTCCCTTCATGGAAACTGTACAGGACTATGGGAGAGCAGAGATTTTATTTTTCTTATAACTCGCTTGTTTAAATTATCAACATTAGGAGCATGGTCATGCTGATTTACAAGTGGATTCAGTCACTGAGGTTCTATCCAAAGCTTCATTTGCTAATTCACGTCACTGAACTGGACTTCTCAGCCATGTCCATGATGTCAGTGCATCTCCACTGTTTAGTGACTTATTTGGACTGCTGTGTGGCACAGGCTATCCAACAAGTTTGTGTTTTAAGCACTAATTAACCAAGCTTGCTAGCTTTAGCTGATAACTTAGCTCAACAGCTTCTCTTCCAAATATGGACATGTTGGGCTCAAAAAACATGCTGCTATACATAAATACTGCTAAACAGACGCTTTAAAAGGTGACTCAACAATCCTATGGGTGACACCAATGTGGCTAAGTCTGTCTTTTATATACAGTCTATATAATCCACCAGGAAATCTATGTGTGTATTCTTGCTACAGACAAGACATTTATTTCCAGTTTAAAATAAAAATAAAAAACTCAGCTTTACCATGCAAGAAATATTTTTATTGAAATACAGATTTTAAAGAAATAGTTCAGCCAAAAGGCATTGAATTCACAATTTTTTTGTAATATTTTTCAAAAGATATAATTCAATCTAAAGAGCAAATGCTGCAGTTTCTCATCAAGTAAGCATTAGTTAGGAAGAAAATTTGAAGCCCTAGATTTCTGCTTTAGTAGATTAGCTTTCAGGGGACTCTGTTTCAGCAGAAGGAGTCACAGGAGAGTTTGCACACAGATTTTCCACAGTGACCAGTGGACACTAAGATCAGTGTTTTGTGGACTGTGCTTAAAAAAAATCTAAGGATGACTTCCTGTGTGCATATGCCTTATAATTCCTCCTCATGTTTACCCTCTGAAACTTCATGTTGCTTACTAATTAGCAAACTGGATAATATCTAAGCTAGTAAATTCCTAGCATGAGCAATTCTTTACTTGGTAAGCAATGCAAGCTTTAAGAACAATCTCCCCACAGGGTCAAGCTGGCTGCTCACTCTTCAGCACATTTCGGGTTGCATCTTTGCTGCCCGGCAGCGCAGGACTTTCAGGAAACTGTCAATCTTGTGAGAGTCCCGACGGAAGCAGGACAGCAGTTTGGTAATCTTGTCCTGGCCGATGTCATTGCTTTCTGTGTAGGGCAGTGAAGTGATGGTCTGAGCAGCTGGACCCATCTGGGAACAGGAGAAATCATTTCAATGTAACTTTTTATAATATTCTTGGCTGAAATACATTTATTTTTAAAAGTCTTGCATCCATGCCTTACACACCTTGCTAGATAGTATATCCAGGCCATCTTTGAGGTTTCTGGAGTACTCCTGTATCTCTTGGATCTTGTTGGATATGCTGCTTTGGGCTGGATGAGGGAGGGTGTTAGTGGAGGAGGACAGCACGACGAGAGGATCCGACCAGGCTTGGAGCAAAGAGCGAGCCAGTGACAACAGATCTGACTCCTAGAGGAGAAGTCAGTTGGAGATATCAGAGATAGGTGTGACAGAGAGTAGGGAAGCTTGCAAAGCCTGAATAAGATGTGGTTGAAGCAAATGAAAGCAAAGAATAAAGTTAATACTGAAGTGAAAGGACTTACTGATACTTGGAGCGCTTGCTCCTTGTCTATGGGTGTTTGTAGAGAGGAGGTGTGGCACGCGAGCACCCTGCCTATAGGAGATAAATCAGAGCCCTGGGAGGGACAGGGGACAGATGTTTCACTGTGATGGGAAAGCAAGCTTCTGCATGGTGATTTTTATACATCAGTGAGAACCAACAGCTGCTTGGAAGGCTTTAATTCATCATAAAGGCTTAAAATCAAGCAAGTTTAACCAAATGTTATATCTTAGAAAACTGCTTTAATGAATATGAGGCAGGTTCAAGCAGGCCCACTGCGCTGCAGGGCAAGCATACACAGAAGCATATCTGATCAGGGTCTAAACAGGAAGTTTGTGTGACATATCATTTACAGTGCCAACACACACACACACACACACACACACACAAAAACAGGTACAGACCAGCTCCTGGGTCAGCATTGTGCTGAGCGAGTGCAGTTTGTCAGAGTGTTGGGAGGCTCGATAGATCAGGTCGCTGATGGGGACGGCTCTGCACATCGTCACCACACACAACACTGTGAAGCGTGAACAGGTGACAGAGGAGGCAGAGTTACAGAAAGCAGCCACGGGGCCACAGTTTGCTGTTCTCTTTGCTTTGATTCCTTTCTCACTCTCTTACACCTACTTATCATAGATTTGTTTGCAGGCGTTTAGGTCTTGTTTTCATTTATCATAACTTTTTCAGTTCATTTATTTTTTTCTCTTTTTTCCCTTTATTTGATAAGGACGGTCCTCTAAAAGTCTTTTAATTACATCTGTCTTATAAAAGCTCCCATACAATAAAACAATAAATCAACAAAAAAATAAAGTATTATTATTATTATTATTATTACAATGCTTTGTCAGTATAATAGCTTATGGACTGCCTAACCACCAACAGATTGCAATATAATAAATATTTTTAAATAAATGCAGCATAATATATAAATACATTTCATACCCCAGTAAGTGCCTTTTTCAAAGACCAGAAATTCCTAGTTACGTAACATTTATGATATATGGTAATTTTTTTCTCATAAATCTATTACATCTACACAAATATTTCTGGATGCCATAAATGTGGTTGTTGAAGACCAAAAGTTACAAATTTTCTTGTCAGTGCAGGTGAACAAACTTATAATGGTGTTTCTAAACGTATTTAAGCTAAAAATGGATACAAAACCTCTAGACTATCAGGTTTGAATGACTAAACTTCTACATTTTTGATGTATTTTTGTGGACACAGTTTTTCATTTTTAAGATTATTTTAAAGCAAAGGATCGATTTGAAGGGCCATGCATTGCTCTGTACGGATCAATCTGTATAAGCTGAACTCTTCTCACCTGTCATGAAGAGTTTGCTGGTATTTCGCTGAGCCATCTCTCTTTTTCTGCTGTCCGTGAGCCGCTGCTTCTTCTCCTTGTTGCTTTTTCTTCTTCTTGCTCCATCTTGCGTCTATTTTATAGTTCTTTGGCTCCAGCCGCTTGGTTATGCAGCAGCAGGGTGAGTGTGTGCTAATTGTCAAGATCTTGCTGGAACCAGTTTATAATGAGAAACATGATGGAGGAGATTTGAATGGATGCAACAGGGTGCAGTCGCACTTTGATAATTGTGTGTATGTTTGTGTGTGTGGTGTGAAGGTGGAAAATGTTCTGCCTTGATCTTAATTAAGTAGATGAATAAAAACACTAATGTTCACATAAAATTATGTAATGGCGCCGTGACACATGCAGGTTCACATGACTGATTAACAAGTTCTCCCATAAGGTATGCTAATGTGATTAGAAAATTTTTACACAATTGGATTCAACTGATCTTTTCAGTATTTGAGCTTTTGCCTTTTTTAATATTTACTGTTCACTTAAGTTTGAGTTGTTTTTAAAGGTTCTGTTAAGATTTCATGATGGATCTTAAATCCAGCTGTCTTAGCTAACTACAGACTAATTTCCAACCTTTTATTTAAAAAATTCTCAAGAGTTGTAGAACATTGCTGTGATCATCTGCAGAGGAATGGTTTATTTGGAGAGTTTCAGTCAAGATTTAGAGTTGAACACAGCACCGAAACAGCATCAGTGACGGTTAATGATGGCCTCTGACAGTGGACTCATTTCTCTACTTGTTCCACTAGACCTCAGTGCAGTGTTCAAAAACCATGACCATAATATTTTACTATATTTTACTACAAGGAGATGTTCTGCAGTGGTTTGAATCATAGCTATCTGATATATTCTGATTTCTACATATAAATGGGGAGTCTTCTTCACATGCAAAAGTTAGTCATGGAGTTTCACAAGGTTCTGTGCTGGGACCAATACTTCTTAAATTAAAGGATTATATGCTTCCCTTAAGCAATATTATTATTATAAGACACTGCATGCATTTCCAATGCTATGCAGATGATACCCAGTTATATTTACCTATGAAGCCAGATTATACAAATAAATAAATTAAACTGTAGGCATGTCTTATGGATGTAAAGACCTGGATGACCACCAATTGCCCTCATTTAAATTCAGACAAAATTGAGGTTATTGTACTTATCCCTAAAAAACTCTTGTCCTCCAGTAACACTGTGAGTATTTTTAATCAAGGTAAGTCTTTCAATGCACATATTAAACAAATATGTAGGACTACTTTTGTTCATCTGCCCAGTATTACTACAATTAGAAACATTCTGTCAGAGGGATACTGAAAAACTAGTTCATGCATTTTTTTTTTATTTTGAGAAGCCTATGGCGCTTATCAGGCTATTTTAAAAGTACCCCAAAAAACCCTTCAGTTGAAAAACTATAGCAAGAGTACTAACATACTGGCAGGGGAGGAGTAGCAGCAATCTTCCACTCCAACTTATTAATTAACCAAAGACCCAGACAGAGTTTTAATTCATTTGAAAGCCTGAGACTTAGCCTTGTCCACCCTAATTGGAAAATTCGGAAACCTGTTTTATTTGTTTTTGTCTATTGTCCACCTGCTCCTTACTCAGAGTTTCTGTCTGATTTCTCAGACTTTTTATCTGATTTAGTGCTCAGTTCAGATAAAATCATTATAGTGGGTGATTTTAACATCCATGTAGATGCTGAAAATGACAGCCTCAACACTGCATTTAATCTATTATTAGATTCAATTGACTTCTCTCAAAATGTAAAGGAGCCCACCCACCACTTTAATCATACTCTGGATCTTGTCCTGACATATGGCATAGAAACTGAAGACTTAACAATATTTCCTGAAAAAACTTTTGTCTGATCATTTCTTAATAACATTTAAATTTACAATAATTGATTACACAGCAGTGGGGAATACATTTGTTAATGATATATAGCTATTTAATTGTTTTTCCCTGGCCTTATATTGTAATCATTGCATTTTCTGTAGCTCTTGAGGTCTTTCTGAAACTACTGTAACTAAGTTTAAAGATATAATTCCTTCATTATGCTCTTCAGTGCCATGTGCCAACACAGTGCAGAGCAGCTACCTAATCTCTGCTCCCAGTGAGGTAGATTATCTCATCAACAGTTTAACATTCTCACTGTGTACGACTTTGGATACTGTGGCTCCTCTGAGAAGAAAAACCTCAAATCAGAAGTGCCTGACTACATGGTATAATTCACAAACGCGCAGCTTAAATAGATAACCCGTAAGCTGGAGAGGGAATGGTGTCTCACTAACTTAGAAGATGCTCATTTAGCCTGGAAAAAGAGTTTGTTGCTATATTAAAAAAAAGCCCGCCGTAAAGCTAGTACCTCCTAATATTTATCATTAATTGAAGAAAGTAAAAACAACCCCAGGTTTCTTTTCAGCACTGTAGCCAGGCTGACAAAGAGTCAGAGGTCTGTAGAGCCGAGTATTCCTTTCACTTTAACTAGTAGTGACTTCATGAATTTCTTTACAAATAAAATTTTCCACTTATCCTTTTCAGGGTCGTGGGGGGGGGCTGGAGCCTATCCCAGCTGACATAGGGCGTGAAGCAGGGTACACCCTGAACAGGTCACCAGCCTGTCGCAGGGCTAACACAGAGAGACAGACAACCATTCACACCTATGGGCAATTTAGAGTGACCAATTAACCTAACCCCAGTAACTGCATGTCTTTGGACTGTGGGAGGAAACCCAAAACCCACGCAGACACGGGGAAAACATGCAAACGCCACACAGAGAAAGGCCCGGGCCAAGGTGGAATCAAACCCGGACCGTCTTATTGTAGCTGTACGGCAGTAATGCTAACCACTATGCCACTGGTAGAGAAACATGATTCATAACCATCGCAAAGATTTATCTTCATGTTCAGGTGCTTTCAGTACTACTGGTATTTGTTTAGACTCTTTCTCTCCAGTTGATCTTTCTGAGCTAATCTCTATAGTTCAACCATCAACATGTCTATTAGACCCCATTCCTACTGTTCTGCTCAAAGAAGTCCATCCATTTATTGATGCTTCAATCTTAAAAATGATCAATTTGTCTTTATTAGTTGGCTATGTACTACAGGCTTTTAAGGTGGCAGTAATTAAAGCCATCACTTGACCCAGCTGTCTCGGCTAATTATAGGCCAATCTCCAACCTTCCTTTTCTCTCCAAAATCCTTGAAAGAGTAGTTGTAAAACAGCTAACTGATCATCTGCAGAGGAACGGTTTATTTGAAGAGTTTCAGTCAGGTTTCAGAATTCATCACAGTACAGAAACAGCATTAGTGAAGGTTACAAATGATCTTCTTACAGCCTCTGACAGTGGACTCATCTCTGTGCTTGTCCTGTTGGACCTCAGTGCAGCTTTTGATACTGTTGACCATAACATTTTATTACAGACATGCCATAGGTATTAAAGGTACTGTGCTGCAGTGGTTTGAATCATATTTATCTAATAGACTCCAATCTGAACATGTAAATGGGGAGTCTTCTTCACATGCTGAGGTTAATTATGGAATTCCACAGGGTTCAGTGCTAGGACCAATTTTATTTACATTATACATGCTTCCCTTAGGCAGTATTGTTAGAAGGCCTTGCATACATTTTCATTGCTATGCAGATGATGCCTAGCTACTGCAAGGTGCCCACGTCCTGTGGCTCCAAAACAAGCTCAGTTCATCAGCCCTCAACCACCATGCTTGACAGTCGGTATGAGGTGTTTGTGCCTATTTGCTGTTTGGTTTTCTCCAAACATGGCACTGTGCATTATGACCAAGCATCTCCACCTCGGCCTGGTTTGTCCAAAGGACATTGTTCCAAAAATCTTCTGGTTTGTTCAGATGCAACTCTGAAATCCTAAACTGTGCTTCCATGTTCTTTTTAGAGAGAAGAGTTTTTCTCCTGGCAACCCATCCGAGCAAGTCATACTTGTTCAGTCTTTTTCTAATTGCACTACAGTAATATGAACTTTAACTTTTAACAGGTTTACTTAAGCCTGTAGAGTCTGAGATGTAGCTCTTGAATTTTTTGCAATGAGCACTGCATGACCTTGGCATGGATTTTCTGGGAAGATTGGCAACATTTTAAATGGTTTCCACTTGTGAATAATCTTTCTCACTGTAGGATGATGGACTTCAAGTACTTCACATTGTTTGGAAATGGCCTCATAGCAGCCATCTGTATGGCCATCATATAAGGAAGCTTCTGTGACCTCATTAAACATTTTCCTGATGGGTTCAATCCCTAGTTTCAGATCATGTGAATAAAACATGAAATTCATGTTTTATTCACATGATCTTTACTAACCAGCAGTTGATTTCGTAGTGGGTGCATTCATCTTTTATACACCGTAAAGGGCATATAAGTCTAGGGCAAGGTTTATGTACTTGAATTATTGCTTAGCAACAAACTGATGTAAATTTGGTAGCTGTGTGTTTTCTTATGAACAAAACTTTCAGATTCAAAATGTGTATGATTAGTTGTTGCCTTTGATATTGTTTAACAGGTTCCTCTGGAGACCCCGGGTCTGCAAGGTAAAGGACAGACCGTAGGCTCAACATTTTCTATCTCCTGTTTCCTTTTTCCATCATACAGATGCACTGCAGTGCCACAGAAAGATGTGCTTCATTTCACTGTGAACTTCTGAGAAGGCTGCCTCACTTAGCACCTCCTGCCTCAGAGATGTAAGGAGCTAAAAATAGAGGAGACTGCAGACTGGTGCTCATACTGAACGCCAACTCGGTGGAATCAGGACAGATACATCAAAGCATAAACACAGCAGCAGAGAGAGAAGGATGTGTGGGTGCATGTTATGTGCAGATATGCTTCCTTTATCTGTCCTATATTTGTGGGGACATTTGTTGAACTATCACAGACAGTGCTGCTGCTCTGTCCTTCACGGATACTAAAGAGGCCTCTCCTGAAATGTTCACGACTCACTGATCTAAAAAAAAAAGCGAAGTGCTGCTGCTGCTTAGATTTGAGATTCAGCCATGTAAAATTTATTTTCTTGCAAGTCTAGAATCTTCCCTCCCAGCTCAGCCCACTGCGTACCAGCTCACATTAAGGAGCTGTGAAGGAAACTTTGCCTCAAACTGTAAAATGTGTATGAATTATTTTTAATCCTGATACTGCTGTTTAAAAACCAGACTAAGACTGCACATTGCCAGCAAACGTGAATCACATTCATTTATATTAAAACAATATGTTAGAAGATCATTCACCAATTAATTAGTAGATTTGGGAGTGTTATTTGCTCACAGACTAGGCTGGCAAACAAATTACAACCATGAACAACTAATTAATTGTAAATGCTAATTAAGTTCCATGATATAAGTTAAATAATAAAAACCATACTTCATCTGCTAATGCATTTACCTGTCTAAGCCTACACAGGTGGGCCAAACATTGTCTGTCTTTGGAACTATAGTGAGACTGATTTAATTTATTCTGATTCTGATAATAATGTTGATTTAATGCATCAATGGGGAAATTAGATTAAAACTGCCTTGCTTGGCGAGCTCTGGCATTATTGTCCATCACCACAAACTCAGTTAAAAACTCAGCTACTGAAGTAAAGCCTGTTAATTCCAATGAGGAATATATTTGTAAAGAGATCTAGAATATGTGAGAACTAAAGAAATATGAAATGGTATGAAATGCATATTTAAATGCGTTAGTCATTACTGTTCTCAGACTACATTTTACAGGACAGATTTTATATACAAGGATTTTGTGAATTGAATCTTACTCCAGTGTTCTTTATATTGCTGAGCTGGAGTGATGACTCATGGTTCTCTGTCTGGCGATCTGATGGATGAGTCTGGATTTGGTGAAAGGAACTCTTAATGCTTCAGGATACCAAGACATTTCGGACAATTTCATGCTCCCAATTTCGTGGGAACAGTTTGGGGATGGCCCCTTCCTGTTCCAACATGACTGCACACCAGTGCACAAAGCAGGTCCATAAGGACTTGACTGGCCTGCACAGAGTCCTGACCTCAACCTGATAATCAAAAATTCCCATAAACTCTTCTAAACCTTGTGGAAAACCTTCCCAAAAGAGTTGAAACTGTTACAGCATAGCTGCAACGGGTGGGCCGACATCATATTAAACCCTATGGATTAAGAATGGGATGTCACTCAAGTTTATATGTGTGTGAAACAAGATGCATAAATATTTATGGCAGTATAGTGTAGTTGCTGCATTACAACTATGTCACTATTGTTGGACAAGTGCAGAGGGCACTTTACAGCCTGCTTTGCTTTTACACAGAAATATTCCATTCAAATCAGTTCAATTCAATTCAATTTTATTTATAAGCTCCAACTCACAACAGTAATTTCAAGGTGCTTTAAAGATAAAGACCCCACAATAATCCAGAGAAAACCCCATCAATCAAGTTTTGAGAGCATGCCTTTAGGGTACATAAACTGAATAAACTATATCCAGAGTATATATGCCATTATCTGTTCGCATGGATCTCATTTTTTAATAAAAACATAACTTCATATTTTATAGTTTTTATTGTACTCAGCCCTACAAACATTAGAAACATGGTGTCTAACCTGATACTTATTCTGGATGGCATTACCCTGGCGTCCTGTGAGGAAGTCATTTTTGAGGAGGTTATGTCCTTCAATGCACATATTTGTCATGATTCTGGGCCTTTTGCCCAGTGTTTTGTGTTTTTGTTTGTTGAAGCTGTGTTGTTAAATTTCTTCTGTCGTTTAGTTTAGATTCCTAGTTTATTATAGGTTTTGGATTTTCTTTTGTGTTTCAGGGTGAACAGGTGTTTTGTATTCCGGGGTTTATTGTTTGCCTTGTTTCAGCGTGCCCTGCCTTCCCTTTGTTTCCCATGTTCAGTCCTAGTCTGGTCTCTGTGTTCAGTCATTTCCTGTTTTACTCTGGCAGCCTTTGGTATTGTGTGTTCTGTATTCAGTTTTGCTTCCTGTGTCATTTCCTTCCCAGCTGTTTCCACTTGTCTCTATTACCTTGTGTATATATTGCCTTTGTTTTTCTCTGCTGGTCATCGCGTCGTCGTCGTCTATGACTGTCCGCCCGCTGTGTGCTCTCCCGTCAGTCTGTATCTCCGCTTAAGTGATATTCCTAGTCTGTTCTGCTGACTCCCATCCAGCTCTGTAAACACTGTTCTTTACAGCAATAAAGCTGAAATTTAAGTTAAGTCCTGTCTTCAGTCCTGCATTGGAGTCCTTAACCTGCCACACACAGTGTTTACATCATAATACTAAACAAATATGTAGGACTGCTTTTTTTGCATTTCTGCAATTTCTCTAAAATTAGAAACATCCTGTCTCAGAGTGATGCTGAAAAACTACTTCAGGCATTTGTTACTTTTAGGCTTCATGTTAAATCCAAATAGAATTTAAAATCCTTCTCCTCACATACAAGGTCTTGAATAATCAGGCCCCATCTTATCTTAAAGACTTCATAGTACCGTATCACACCAATAGAGCACTTCGCTCTCAGACTGCTGGCTTACTTGTGGTTCCTCAGATAATTAAGAGTAGAATGGGAGGCAGAGCCTTCAGCTTTCAGGCCCCTCTTCTGTGGAACCAGCTCCCAGTTTGGATTCAGGAGTCAGACACCCTCTCTATTTTTAAGATTAGGCTTAAAACTTTCCTTTATGATAAAGCTTATAGTTAGGGCAGGATCAGGTGACCAGGAACCATCCCTTAGTCACGCTGCTATAGGCCTAGGCTGCTGGAAGGGGGGGGGATTCCCATGATGAGTGATAATTAGAATTAATCTTTGTCTCTCTTCCACACTGTCCCTTTTGCCCCATCTCCCTTGCCTCACCCTCAACTGGTCGCAGCAGTCATCTAACTGAGTCTGGTTCTGTCCAAAGTTTCGTCCTGTTAAAGGGTTTTTCTTTCCCACAAATCTGTGAGGTTGTGGCTGGATTCTGAATGTAAGAAGTCAATGTGAAGAACTAGAAGAAGTTGTTTTATGGATAATGGAAGTCAAAAAACATCTAAAACTAATGGCAGTAGGGGCCTGATGTTTTCCATAATTCATCTTAAGAAGTGCATCTTTCCCCTGGAATTTTTTCAGGCAGATTTGTGATGTAGGAATGCTTTTTTTTTTTTTAAATTGTTGACTTGAGATGGAATAGCCTGTATATGGTCCATGGTCATCCCAAAAGGTATTTGTATGTCTATTCTGCTGGTAATGCTTCTGTAGTGCTATCAAATAATTATCACATATTACATAACTAGTGGTTATTTTGTGAGATTGGGTTGCTACAGCTAAGGCATTGATTTTTATTGAGCATAAGAATAAATGACAGAATTTTACTGTGCAAGAAAGATTTTATTGAAATACAGACTTAAAAGAGATAGTTCAGTTAAAAGGCACTGAATGCACAATGCTTTTCAAAATATGTAAAAGTGCAAATGCTGCAGTTTCTCACTAATTAATCATTAGTTAGGAAGAAAACAATCATTTTCTGCTTCAGTAGTTTGACTTTGTGGGGATGCTGCTTCAACATAAGGTGAGGATGAGGAGGAGTCGCAGGTTTTACACACATTTGTGCCTCAGTTTATGACCACCGTGTGGTCAGTTCATAATGCCATGCCAGCTAAAAACATGGCAAAGTGTAAGTGCTCCATCAAGAAAGACAAAGACACATTAAGTGGTAACTCGTCCTTATCCTTATTCTATAGGCGACACCAGCTTTCAGAACAATCTCCCCACAGAGTCAAACTATCCACTCACTCTTCAGCACATCTCGGGTTGCATCTTTGCTGCCCGGCAGCGTAGGACTTTCAGGAAGCTGTCAATCTTGTGAGAGTCCCGACGGAGGCAGGACAGCAGAAAATTGAAGTTGATCAGTTTGGTTATCCTGTCCTGGCCGAGGTCAGTGCCTCCTCTGTAGGGCAGTGAAGTGATGGTCTGAGCAGCTGGACCCATCTGAAAACAAACAAAAGCGGGGAAACAATCATTTTAATACTACTTTGTTTTTCAAAAGTGCATCCACCCCTTACACACCTTGCTAGAAAGTATATCCAGGCCATTTTTGAGGTTTCTGGAGTACTCCTGCATCTCTTGGATCTTGTTGGATATGCTGCTTTGGGCTGGGTGAGGGAGGGTGTTAGCGGAGGAGGACAGGACGACGAGAGGATCCGACCAGGCTTGGAGCAAAGAGCGAGCCAGTGACAACAGATCTGACTCCTAGAGGAGAAGTCAAAAAAATAGTACAAAAAGCCAGTAATATATATAATAAGTACTGTTTATATTATAATTGGGCCTCTGCAATAAATTGTGTATCGAGCATGCTTTGCAAGATATGACGTTCAATTTGATACACAACAGATAGTGGGGAAGGTGGCAAAGACAAGACTGAATAAGATGCGGTGAAAGCAAATGGAAGCACAGAATAAGGTTAAGCAGAAGTAAAATGGCTTACTGCTACTTGAAGTGCGTGTTCCTTGTCTATGGGCGTCTGCAGAGCGGAGGTGTGGCACATCGAGGGACGCGGCATGCTCATCCTGCCAAAAGGAGGGAAGTGAGAGTCCTGTGAGGGACAGAAGGTGAGAGTTATTACTTTGGTTTGTTCTTTAAAAAAATGACAGGCAAACAGATTGGCTGGAATTCAGCAGAAAGGCTTTTGATCCTGACCTTTCAAGAGATTAATTGAATATAATCTTGCATTAATAACCCTGTTGTAGTATATTGCTGTAATGCAGTATGTAGCTCCTGAACATGAGTCAGGTTCAGGCAGACCCACTGTGCTGCAGGACACGCTAGTAAGGAAGCATATCTGATCAGGGTTTAAACAGGAAGCTTGTGTGACATTTCATTTACAGTGCAAACACACAAACAGGTACAGACCAGCTCCTGGGTCAGCATTGTGCTGAGTGAGTGCAGTTTGTCAGAGTGTTGAGAGGCTCGCTCGAGCAGGTCGCTGATGGGGACGGCTCTGCACATCGTCACCACACACAACACTGTGAAGCGTGAACAGGTGACAGAGAAGGCAGAGTTACAGAAAGCAGCCACGGGGCCACAGTGTGCTGTTCTCCTTACTTTTATCCTCTCTCTCACTGAATGAATGTGACCGTCATTCAACGGCTACAATAGCGAAATACTCTGACCTGCATCTAATCTATGAAAGGTATGCAAACACAACATCAATAAATTTTGTTCTTAATGATGATTATAAAAGATTGTGCTAGGTCAGTATAATATCTGAGCTTGTCCTAACCATCAGTAACAGTTTCAGTCTCTATCAAATATATATAATATAGTAATTCAAAATGTTATGCTTTTTAAAAAAATCATATTAGTGGGTTGTTAACACTGGTGAAATATAATTTGCTTGTCAGTACAGGTGAACTGCTTTTTCTAAATGTAATGAAGCTTAAAATCTGCCTCTTGTTGGTACAAAACCTCTAAAATCTCAGGCTTGAACAGCTAATCATCTATATTTTTTATTTTTTATGCACACAATTCTTAATTTTTAAGATTTTTTTTAAAGGAAATGATCCTTTTTAAGGGTTGTGGAATGTACAGATCAGCTGTCAAAAGTAAAATGGATAAGCTCAGCTCTTCTCACCTGTAATGAACAGTTTGCTCCCGCTGGTTTTTCTCTGAGCCATCTCTCTTCTTCTGCTGTCCGTGAGCCGCTGCTTCTTCTCCTTGTTGCTTTTTCTTCTCCTTGAGCCATCTTGCCTCTATTTTATAGTTCCTTGGCTCCAGCCGTTTGGTTATACAGCAGCAGGGCGAGTGTGTGCTAATTGTCAAGAACTTGCTGGAACCAGTTTATAATGAGAAACGTGGTGGAGGGGCTTTGAATGGATGCAACAGGATACGGTTACAGGTTGATAAGGTGTGTGTTTGTGTGTGTGTGTGTGTGTGTGGAGTGAAGGTGGAAAATGTTTCTTCCTGATCTTAATTGAGTGGATGAATAAAAACACCAATGCTCACATAAAGTTGTGTAGCAGCACCGTGGCACATGCACGTTCGCCAATCTTAACACAACTGGATTCAACTCATCTTTCATCTTTTCCCCCTTTTAGATTTAATCTGTTAAACACTTTTCATCACATGATCTGAGAAGGATGAAATCAGTCAAAATACATAAATAAATATATGTTATATATATATATATATATATATATATATATATATATATATATATATATATATATATATATATATATATATATATATATATATATATATATATATATATATATCTGTTAGTTCATCAATTAGTTTGTTTTTGAGTATTTTGTTGCACTTTTGCACTCTAAGTACAATCATAGATAATCACATACATATCTGTATTTCTTCGGTTATTACATAACAGAGCTCTTGTGGGTAAAACTTAATCAAATGTTCATTTTTAGTGTTCAAAACTAGCCGAACATTACCAAAAACCCAATAGGCAACACTTTGTAATCTCCATCATTGATCATTTGTAAGTAGATGGTTACTTTTGTAAGGACTTGTTTTACTGTTGTTGGTGTATGTGTGTGAATGTGTTAAACAATAAAAGCACTTAGCTTAGATACACATGGAAGTGCTTGTATGAATGGCTGTGAATGGGTAGATGTAAACGTGTTGTATAAGCGCTTTGAGTGCTTAGTCAGAGTAGAAAAGCGCTATATAAGAACTAGTCCATTTACCATTTAGTGTTATGAATGAATTGTGTATGAATTACATAGTAACATGTATCAACTTCTAGCTGATGGGAGACAATAATCAGGATAACATTTTAAATCCTGTCTTATATATTTGTTAATTGTTACCAAATGTTATTATTGTTACACAATCAAGGTTTAATTACTGATCTGTGAGACCATCCTCATTCACAGTGCATTCATTTTTTAATCTTGGTTATTATAAAGTATTACCACACAATATAATTATGTACACCACTGTGTGTATATAGTGTTAAACTTTGAGCAGAGTTAAGAGAATCTTATTGGATCTCATTTCCACAGAGCCCACTGTTACAACCTTAAAAATATACCTGTCTATCTTTACCTTAGCTCACCTGCAAACACAGTATGTATAAGCAGGTTGGATAGAGGCAGGAGTTTAGTGGGGACATCTGGTGGACAGACACAGAATGTTTTGCTTACTTTGTCTCCCAGCTGAGCTATACCTAACAAGGCATCATAAATTTGACTTTTGAAGTATGTATGTATTATGATCATTTCAAAATCCATATTTATGTTCCTACAGCAATGTGCCTTTTTTAAAGCCAGGTACTCACCAGGCACTCCAGGCTTCCTCCAGCAGGGATTCTTGTTAGGTTAATTGTTTCTAAATTGGCCATAGGTATAAATGTGAGTGTGAATTCTTGTTGTTTTTTCTTTGTAAGCCCTGTGATGGATTGGTGACCTGTCAATGGTGTACCCTGCCTTTCCCCCTATGGCAGCTGGGATGAACTAGACTCCCCCCAAGACCCTGAATTGGATAAGCAGCTACGAAAACGGATGGATGGATCATCCCAGTGTTTACAGACAGGCTGCATTGGCGCAATGAAGTTGCAAACAGTACAATTTATTTTTTACCTCACATGTCAGCTCAACATCCATGATGTAATTGTGCTGTCACCTAACTTGACTGGTTAAAATGAACTAAGGTCAGCTGGTGTTGTTTGTTTGGGCTGGTGAGAAAGTGGAGAATTGCGTGGTGTCTAAGCCGCTTAAACCAAACATGCATGAAAAGTTAAAATATGGTTCCAGTCAGGCTGTGCTGTGGTTTGTTTGTGGTCTAAATCCAACTCAATTCAATTTTATTCATATTGTGCCAATTCACATCAACTGTCATAGGCTAAAGACCCTACAATATTAAACAAACAAAAAAAGTAAAGAAAAACAACAATCACATGAACCCCTGTGAGCAAGTACTTGGCAACAGTGGGAAGGAAAAACTCCCTTTTAACAGGAAGAAACCTCCAGCAGAACCAGAATCATGGAGGGGCAGCCATCTGCTGTGACCAGTTTAGTTTTTGTGAGTCTAAAGTTGTTGATCAGGAAACATATTTAAACTGCCTATTTGAATGGCATAAAGAGATTCTGTGCTCTGTGGGCTGAATTTACTCAATCTCAGCTCCTGTGCTTGCTCTGGCAGTAGCTAAATCTGTAATTTTGGTACTATGAACTCAATGCACCTCAAGTGAAACTGAAAAATAAAGCCAACACAGAGATGCTATTAACTGCAGAAGCTACAATGGCTGCTTCCCAGAGACCCCCATGAAGAAATAATGTACAGTCTCTACAGCTGTTTTCTCCATTTATGGCGATGACATATTGGCTGTCAATTGATCTAGTTCAGTGTTCGGTTGTAAAGGCAATTTTTCATTAAGTATATCATATTTTAAGCCTTTTTAGTGGCCAAACTTATCTCCTATTTAATATCACAGTGAATCAGTGATATTAGTGAAACAGTGGTTGCACCTCAGCTCACCAGCCCTACCTGCAGACTGTATGTAGAGATATACAGTACCAGACAAAAGTTTGGACACGCTCACGGTGAGTGTGTCCAAACCTTTGACTGGTACTGTATGTAGCTTTGGGTCCGAAAAGTAAAGTCAATATGGAAGTGCCTTAAACCTGCACTCTTTTTAATGGCCAGCAATGGTCAACTCATCTAGTTTCAAAAAGACTTCCTGTTGTATAGAATGGCCAACACCACAGTGAGCACTTTCCCAGTGAGTGCATGGACATGATGTTTACTTTGTACATTATGGACCCCATTAGAGTCAAAATGGAAGATAAAGCAGGTCGTGCTGTACTGTGTGACTAGCGAGTCGTTAACCAGTGAGTATGCAGTCAGATTTGCCCAACGCACATGACGTCTGGTATCAAAAAGCTAAGACGGCCACAGTGAAGGCACTTCATAATGGGACTGACTAACCAATGAGCGACGTTGCTACTTACATTTTCTATATACAGTTTGTAGTTCAATCGTTTTACATACAGTTCACCATTTCTAATGGTAGGGCCATGCATTGGTCGATACCAGTGCATCTCCAAATACCAAAGCAGTTTGTGACATCTATCTTGATAGGTTCAAAATCATTCAAAATTAACAATGAACAGAGACACCAACAGCTTCTCAGTTTTACTTGCGCAAGGAGGAAAATCCCATCCGCTGAGCTCAGCTCCCGGCCAAAGGGACGTGACCGTTCACTGGGCAAAGAGGAAGCGGTCTCCTACGGATCAACCTCCTTGTTCCGCTTTTATTACAGACCTTCACAATAAAGTCACGTGGGTTACATAAAACTCAGTTTACAACATGCAATAAACAGCATTCTTGGCTCTTTCCTTACCATATATGGTAGTAAGCATTCTGTGGAATGTTTGTAAGTTACATTTGTATACGCAGCCTACGTGAGGGTCTGTATCTTATATAAGAATGTGTATGATTGCATTTCCTGTAGACTTCAAAATAAAACAACAGTGTAATATAAAACTCATGAAAAGCAGAAGATATGATAATTCAATGTAAACAGAAAAAAGTTTACAGAATAATCCTAACAATCTTTTACAGATGACTCAAGCACAAATAGGCATGCTTGTGGCATTGTGTTGACTATTTCATCAAGCAAACTCCTTTTGGACACCTTCTTAGTCACAAGTTAAGAGGTGGCTTATATGCGCCCTCCCATATAATTTTGCCACCCCCCCCAACGTTTCCCATTCAGACCAGTACCACCAAACCTGATGTATTGCATGTGCACAGTATTCCTCCCATGTGTGACCTACAGACTGACTTTGAAGGCACCTCTCATTTTAGCACCACCTCCAGCCTGGAGACATACCTTTTTGTATTCAAACTGCCGGTAGCAAATGGCTGTTCATTGTCAAGAAACAGCTCATGCTGCTGGCTTTGTCTCACAAAGCAACACTGATAGTGTGCTCGTGTGTTTAGTAAATATGCATGTGCCGTTTAAGTCATGCCAAGTCAGCAGGCAGCCTGAGGGTCTCCCCTGTATGAGGGAGGACGTTACACATTGATGAGTACTAAATGAATGAGATAAGAAAACAGGACTGAGGTTAAAAAGGGGCCTTGCTGCAGAGCACCACAGCCTGCCAGCACGCTGTCCATTAAAGGCTACACAGGTGCCCCCCCCCTTACGTTTCCTTTAACCTCCATGGTATCTCAAACGGGATCATCTTCTGTTTTAGACTGCTACTCTTTTGACTTTCCAAATTCCACCCCACCCCACCCCTCCCCCAAACACTCCCTCTTTGTGTTTCGGCTGCTGGCAGAACACGTACTGTGTACCCTTTTTTTTCCGGCTGTCCAGCTCAGGATCCAGACATCCCATCTGCAGACAGGTATGATTTAACAGTACTGGTTAATAACTTTAAGCAAGCATGCCAGGGCTTCTGTACAGGAAGTCACTTGTGTGATTTAAAGTACATGGTGTACTTGTGCTGGCTCTGCATGAACACAGTACAGTGCAGAATCAAAGAGAAACTGTTGCTGTGCCACAAAAACTTTTAGAGAGGACACCATGTACTTTGATGATATATGTTCTTTTTATAGTGGAATTTGGCCATAAATTTGTTCCTGTTTCATCCTATGTTTTCATACCAGTGAAATTATGCACGAGAAAGCACTATTTCATTACTTTTGTAAAAGAAGGTGACGACAAGAGGAATTTTTTCCGTGCAGAGAGTTAATTAACATTAGATGCTAATGTAATTTAGGGACACTTTTTGTTGTGGAATATGAATGAGCACCTCAAATAGGATCGAGACAGCTTCATAAATCTTTACCAGGCATGTAGTGGGTGCAAGCCTCATAAGCCAACCACAGTAAAAGTTAGGGTTAGGCAGCCTGCGCACACTTTAGTGTGCACAGAAATATTATAATCCTTATTCAAGCAGCTATATGTTTCATTAAATGAGTGTCATCTTCAGTCCTAAGTAAACCCTAGTCCTGTTAAATGACCTGTTCACCATGAAGCACACCAGATGTTTTCAAATGTTTTCACAGGTAAGTATGAGGTACTGGCACTGCCAGGAACCTGGTAACACCTGGGAAAATGAATTCCACTTGTTGTGCTTTGAGTTGTGTGTTATTTAATTCAAATTATTATTTGTAAGACAATCACAAGGATAGGTTTTTTGTTTTTCTGTAGATGATTAGAGAAAATTACTATTCATTCCAACATTCCTGATGTTCTTACCTTTTTCTGTTCTGTCTAGTTACTTTTTTCTAGCGAAGCTAGTCTGGAACAAAACAGCACGGTGGTTAGCACTGTTGCCTTACAGCAAGAAGGTCCTGGGTTTGAATCCACCATCTGACTGGGGCCATAGGGCAAAATTGTGAATTGGATAAGTAGAAGAAAATAGATGGATTGTAAATATGGAGCCCTTGAACTGTTTTTCCCCATTACATTCCTTGACGTTTGAGGAATGGCAGCCGTGTTCTGAGTCGAAGACTTGCAGCTGCACAAAAATACCATTAGATGGCAGCTCTTGTTGGAAGACGGGTGTCATGCAGAAGTGCATTACCATGTTGCACGCACACACACACACAGACAGGTTAATTTCACACTCCACACAAAAGAAAAACCAAAAATAAACCCATCTTTACAACATATTGATTTCTAGCCACTGATTTCTTTGTTTCTACTTCACTACCATCACACACACTGAACAGTGAAAAGAAATTCAGTTGCCACTGATCTCATGCTTTAGTACATTCAGTATATCATGGAGTTTTAATCTATTTTCTCAATGCCTGAACTAACACTTGTGTTGGACTTCCTATTAGGCAGTATTAGAAGCATCAACCCTCAGTCATGAACCTCAATAAATAAGGAACCCAGTATCCTTTTTCTGTCCTTGCTCCCAAATCTTTCTCTTCTGGGTCACTGCCCTTTCACCTCTTCCACCCCCTCCTTCAATTCCTGACTGCTATGTACACACATGTGCTTCCCTCTCACATGTTTTATCTCCTCCCACCTCCTACTGTGCTCCCCTCCCCTTTCACCAACTCACTCACATCTCTACTTTCTCTCTCTGTCTGTCTCTGTTGGTGGCGCTGGGATCCATAGGCGTTCAGAGGACAAGAACTGGACAGGACACGAACCCTCAACACCACATAACAGCACCACCACAGACATGTCGGACTCTGAAACCGCTGCCGCCCCCGCTGAGGCCCCCGTCCCTGCTGCTTGCGCAAATATCAAGGCTGACCTGGACAAATGGTAGGTGACCGTGTGCGTGTTGGAAAGCAGAGTGAAGAAATGAAAAACAGGTGCTATGTTTGTCGTTGGCATATCCCTTAGAACTGAAGAAAGGTTCTTTGCCCTGACACCAAACACATAAAAGGAACCTCTTGCAATTCTTGGTCTATCTTTGACTTCTACACAAGTTCTCCTCTGGCTTCCAGAGCTGCCTTTAAACACTGAAACGTTTAAACGCTGAGGAACTGAAGGTAGCAAAAGCGGGATTATCTGGATCATTTGTAATGTGCTTGACCGTTACCTAACGAGCTAACAAACTGCAAGGAAATATAGCAACGCACCCAAATTAAGAGGGAGGCTTGCATGCATGGCAGCGGCTGGTTGTGGACTGCAGCATCCCAAAATGCGCCATGCCAAAATGGAGTCTCTTCAGCAGTCGCTGGTGTTTGCGCTGAAAGTCTCCACATCTTGCATGTTGAGATGTAACTGAATTTGGCATCTTAGCTGGGTGCACGTTTGAAGGTTATGAAAACTTAGGGTACCCCATGTAGGGTAGAGTGATTAAGGGATTAATGATGCATGGCAGCGGTGGTGATGCTTGATGCTTGTCCATACGGATGGATGGAGGCTGGGAATCTGCTTGCGTCACTCGCCTCCCTTTCCCCAGAATACCTTGCGTTAGCTTGTTCCCACTGTCTCTTTTAGCCTCTTGCTGTGTCAACAGACACAACAGATGCTGCTGTGGGAGAATGGAGAACAGCAATAACATAACACTAATGCAGACAGAGGTTTGAGGTCTTTACAATCCAATCAAATGAACTGTTTGGAGCAGTTTTGCTACAGATTTCTTGAGTTGTAGTTGGATTTTTGACCTTTTCTGGTGTTAATAATTATGCTTTGACAAAGTAAATACATTTTTTTTATAGCAAAAGTTGCCCAGTTTGTTTCAGCCAGCCTGTTGAGCCTTGATAAGGTGGGTATGAATGTGTGACGCTTTTAGATAAGCTAGTAGGTTGAGGTGGGGAAAGAAGGCATGGCATGGGTGTTTGACTAATCATGTGTTAGCGTTTTACAAGTGCTAATGTGTTGATGACCTTTAAGATGCCTCTGATATTTCTAGGTGCATATTGAGGTTTTACATGCATTAAAATGATCTATAATTGATTGATAACTTCTGCTGCTCTTGTATTAAAGCCTACACTGGGCACTCTCAAGAGTGTTTGAAAGCACAACACTAAATATTTTAAGGTGATAAGGTGTTCTGTTGCTCGTGCTGCATTTCACGGTTTTATATGAATGTATTGTATATTGGTCGTTACATGCAGCTGACCTGACCTTGACCTTGAGAGGTTGAAAAACAGGGAGCACCAGCACTCTTTGACCTTAAAATAGGTCATAAAGAACCAGTCTAATCTGTGGGCCATGCTGGCCCCTCACCATATTTAAGATACTTAACCTTGCTTGCTTTGGATATTTGTCTCACTGCCTGTAGTCTCTCTAATATCATATTTTAAACTAGAGATAAATTTGATAGAAAATTAATCAACCCTATTTTTATGCAGATACACTAAGCGCCATTAAGTACAGAATAACACTGTGTCTGGTGAACTCACTGAGAAAATGTCACAAGAATCAGCAGGTTTCTTTAGATTTACAGAGCTTTAGTAGGAGGCTTAGCTATTTGTTTAAGCTAGCTTCACAGATCTGGTTTGTTGTTTGCCTTCTTATAGTGTTGTTTTTGGCTACACGGGGCTTGCAGATAACCTTGCATCAGAAATGGGACAATTAGGTATAACTACTGAGTGTGTTGTGGTAGTAGCATAGCTAATGCTACCGTAGGTCAAGTATTCTTCATTTTTCTAACTCCCCAAGATCTGTAAACAGGCTTTGTGTATTAAATTGCTGAAGTGTGTAAGTCTAACCCCTTAGCTGTTGGGAACCACCTGTTCATTCAGCTTTACTCCCCAAATTCTAATCCTACATGTAACTGAAGGGTAATTTGTTGCACTGACACTGACCTCTGATCTCAGCAGCATGCATAATGTCTTAGAAATCTTCCTCCCATGGGTTAAGGCATGGTTTATAAAACTCAGCTCCCTATTTGACTCTTGCCTCACATTCTGCATGGTCCCTTCACCAATCATGACCACCTTCCTAATACCGTGTTGGTCCACTTTTGCTGCCAAAAAAGCCCTGATCCATCAAGGCATGGACTCCACAAGACCCCTGATAGTGAGCTGTGGTATCTACACCAAGATGTTATCAACAAATCCTTTAAGTCCCATATGTTGTGAGGTGGGACCTCCATGGATTGGACTTCTTTGCCCATCACATCCCAGAAATCCTTGACTGGATTGAGATCTGAGGCCAACACCTCAAACTCATTGTTGTGCTCCACAAACCATTCCTGGAGCAGTTTTGCTTTGTCGCAGGGTGCATTATGCTGCTGAAAGAACCCACAGCCGTCAGAGAATCCCATTTCCATGAAACGGTGTACATGGTCTGCAACAAGGCTTAGATACAGTAGGTGGTACATGTCAAAGTGACATCGGCATGGCTGGCAGAACCCAAGGGTTCCAAACAGAGCATTGCTCAAAGCATTACACTGCCTCTGCCAGCTTGCCTTCTTCCCATAGTGCATCCTGCTGCCAGGTGTTCCCCAGGTAAGTGACACATGCACCCAGCTAGCCATGGTATGTAAAGGAAAATGAGATTCATCAGACCAGACACCTTCTTCCATTGCTCTGTGGTCCAGTTCTGATGATCATGTGCACATTGTTGGCACCTTTTGGCAGTGGACAGGGGCCAGCATGGGCACCCACATCTCAGAAATTTGAGCTTCTTGAAAGAAGATGTATTTGCTATGAGCCTATACTTCTTGTCTCCATCAGACAGGTTATTCCTGCTAATTTTGAACCTACTATAAAACCAACAGGGCTCTGCTCTGTGCAAGGAATATATCCAAAATACTAGCGTATTTATAGACAGCAGCTTGTCAAAGACATGGATAGAAATTTTATGAGTGTTGCTGTATGTGTGGGATATCATTACATCTTACCAGCCATAGATCACATTACTGCTCCATCTGACACCTGCTCCATTTTACCCAGGCCAGCCAAATAAGCAAACACCTCACTTTCACACTCAGCTGGAGACTTATGGGGGCAGCCATGATGGCTTTGGGCCTCAAGTTCTTATGATAAACATCTTGTTAATGTTGGTCTGTGTTCAGCTGATTGTTTTTGAACTTTTTCTGAAGAAGCTTTTCATGTAGTTTATTGAAAGATTTAAATAGCATTTTGTCTTTTAAATACTGTAGCAGCAATAGTCACAACCCTGTCAAGGTCACAGGAGCAAGTCACACAGAGCGGAAGTGAGCAACAGGCGAAAAGATAAATAAAACTTTTAAATGTTCCATGTAATGCATGTACAGTATATAAACCATAGTTACCTTAACACTTGTGAATTTAACAAGTTTTAAAAGTGCTGCGTCTTTAAGAAAATGAGAATGTAAGACTTGCCTATAGCCAGGGTCTCAGGTTTGAGATGTTTGCTAGCTCCAGTGGCTCTCTTTGGCTTTGAAATAAAGAAAGAAGAAGATGGGAATGATGGAAATGTTTATCAATTTAACCTGTATTTATCACTGCTGAAAATAATTATTTACATTGTCCAAATTGGAAAAATGTATAACCAATACCAACATGTTCATAGGCTGCTACAGGTTTTATTTAATATGACATAATTGATTCATTTGCAAAAATGCAGGCAAATTGCCTACATAGCTTTAAAGTGAGCATCTACAACAGATATTTACTCCTCTACTTGACATGTTTCTGTTTTGTTGGTATAATAAAAATAATTTTTAAAAAAGGAAACACTCTTTGTTTTAGTTCTACAATTGTACAAATTCAGCAAAACATGGTGTTATTTGAATGAAAATGCAAAGGTCAAGTACCACAGTCACTGCAAATAGCAGTTAAATGATCTTAATTAATTATTCTTAGTCAAGTTAATTATATTTAAATAGGCTGTGGCATCTTGATTATAAAGCTCAAGTATGTTTTCTGGTACTATACAGAGTTTTTTGGTCAAAAATTGCTCAGAAATGGCTCTTTTGATGGTAACAGCTGCCGACCCCTGGTTTAAACACTTGTTTCCAGGCCATGACAATCCATGCAAACTCCTATAGCTAACATGCTGAATGTTAGCTATAGGAACTGTGAGCTTTGAGATGAACATGCTGCCTTAATTCTTTCTCACACTCACTTACACACAGTCTGCCTCTTTAGGCCTGATTGCCTGCAGCTGTATGGATAGGTATGCATTTACTTTCTAGCTGGAATTTGGTGACTCTGCAACCATCAGTAATCTGAGTGCAGCACTGCTGCTGTGTCTGGCTGTTGTGTCAGGCTGGCACCAACCTCTTAGAAAGCCTATGACTCGATGCTGCACACATGGATCCTGAATGCCAAGAACTATACACAATCAACAGGACCCTAAGAGCCTTCGTCAGGAACTCAATAGGACTAACACTAACACTAACACTAGGTCAACTTCAAGCTAATTGCAGAAGTCACCATCAAATGTAGGATTTACCAAGGAGATGCTCTGTCCCCACTACTGTTCTGCATAAGGCTGACCCCCCTCAGCCAGATCATCAACAAGACTAGCTACGGATACCCGCTATGGAATGGAGCAAACATTAGCCAACTTCTCATCATGGATGACATCAAGCTGTGTGCCAGGAGTGAACGAGACATCGATTTACTGATCCACACCACTAGGATCAATTCAATTCAATTCAATTTTATCTATATAGTGCCAAATCACAACAAGCAGTCACCTCAAGGTGCTGTGTACTGTGGGTAAAGACCCTACAATAATACAGAGAAAACCCAACAGTCAAAACGACCCCCTATGAGCAAGCACTTGGCGAGAGTGGGAAGGAAAAACTCCCTTTTAACAGGAAGAAACCCCCAGCAGAACCAGGCTCAGGGAGGGGCAGTCATCTGCCGCAACCGGTTGGGCTGAGGGGAGAGAGACAGGACAAAAGACATGCTGTGGAAGAGAGACAGAGATTAATAATGACTAATGATTAAATATAGAGTGGAGTACAAACAAGTAAATAAGGTGAATGAAAAGAAACAGTGCATTATGGGAACCCCGAGGACTAGTGAGTGTCAGAACCACTGTCATGGATGAAACAACAAAGATCCACAAATACATCAGGAAGATGGCCACAAAGGATCATGTGCTAAGTGAGTACCTCAGGCAGCAGAAACCCAAAAAAGAAGAGAAGCAAGAACATGGAAGTACCGGCCTCTGCACGGCATGTCCCACCGGCAGATAGATGAAGATACAGAAAAACCTACCAATGGCTGGATGAAGCTGGACTAAGAGACAGCACAGAGGCATTAATCATGGCAGCACAGGAACAACCTCAGATAGAGACTGATAGAGGCTGGGGTCTACCAGACAAGGCAAGACCCCAGGTGCAGGCCGTGCAGAGATGCCCCTGAGACAATCCAGCACATAACAGCAGGGTGAAAGATGCTAGCAGGCAGGGCATACATTTTTCTAAACAAAAGGACCAGGTTCATGATGGCATTTGCATTTTTTCACTTCATATTTTGGCCAGCAAACTCAATATTTAACCACCAGGTGGGTAAAAGCACCTCTTACAAAAACTGATTTTTGAAGGATTACTTCATTTTCAAATACTTAGATGAGTTTCTATAATGATAATACATAAAAGGCACAAAATGGACTTGATCAAAGATCCTTACATATGGTTTTTCTTCTGAATGTACAAGCAGGTCTTAACTTGACATAATATTGTTTTAAGACCTCTCAAGCCAGAGATGTTGGGGAATCACTGTCCTAAGGCACCCTGTGCTCCTCACAGGACAATGACACAGCATGTTCACTCTAATCACATGCTCTCCTGACTAATTCTTGGCCTCTGCATCATCATTTTGCTGCTGCACCTGCTCACTGATCTATTATACATGCAGGTCCCAGTGGACTGACTATAGCCAGCTCTGCCTAAATAATTCAGAATATACTTCCTGATTGTGTCCAAGACAAGGAGACGTCGTCACTCTTACACCCCGGCCAGAGCGGCAATCATTCAGACCTGGGTATGCTGACATCATTTGGATCAGGGTGCAACTAGTGCTCAGTGGTGTAGAGTTGCTTTCATTCAGCCAGTGGTCATGCATTACTTGAAAGAATTGAGTGGCTTTGCTTCTGGTTGCTCAGCTTTGCCCTGTGACCTCATAGCGTGCTCATTCACAATCATGCTGTCTCTCAGGAGATTGCGTGATGGCTCTGGTTGCAGTGATGTCATCAGCTTCTTACCCTCCTCTGCCCATGCACGCAACAACCCTTCTCTGATGCTTTATGTAATCCCCATATTTGCTTAATATATGTTGACGTGCAGATGTCAGGACTGTGTATATTTAAAAATGCTGAATTGGATAAGAAATAATTTGCAGAGCAGTCACATAATGAAGGTTAATTATTTCTCTGAAAATGTTAAAAGGAGATGTAACAGCACTTTATTTTGATAAATACATGTTCCTCAATCTTCTTCTTGGGGCTTAGATTGAGAGAAACATACGTGTGTGTGTGTGTGGCAGGATTATCTGGTAACACACCCTCAGGGTTAGATCCTGCATTGCTCTGATGTTCGGTCATCAGTGCAGTGCGTCAAACATAACCACTCAATGCCCCACTCCCATTTCCTTGCACACCAAGCAGCACACACATACACACTGTTCGCTCCATCTCTCCTGGCAAAGTGAAGTGCTGAGCGATAATCTGCAGCAGCCAGCTGTATGTTACATCACTCTGAAGACACATGGGCACAATGCAAAGAGATAAAGCAGTAGGGATGACTCTGTTCAGTTCAACCGGTGTATTAAAATGGATCTGACACACTTTAGATTTCCAGAATGGACTGTATTCCACTCTGCTGTGTGTTGAAGGCTGAAAATGAAACTGACACTGACATCTTTTCTTCATGTCTTCAGAATATTACTTGAGCTGCTCTGGAGCAGCAGCTGGTCAGCTTTGCTTAGCTTAGCATAAATACTGCACACGTAAGTGCACAGCCTGAGTTTAGGGCTGTCGTGATATCACAATAAAAGCAATTAACAATAAAAATATTATTGCTCTATCAGTAGAAATAATAACTAGAATTAAACCTGTTCATTGTGTGTTTTTTAAACCACATTATTTGATTAAATAAAGGTTACCATCAACATAAGGTTATCAGCTCTTTGTTAATAGAGCTGCTTTTTTCCTGATCAACTGCACATGACATGACATGGCACATGTTGGAATTTATGAGCATAAAAATTGCTGGTAGGTGGAGACCTGTTGCCACTTGTTTCCAGTCTTAAGTGAATCAGGTCCTGCCACTAGCATCAGATTTAGTTTGGAGACACTGACAGTATTAGAAAATATCATAACACCAATGGGAGAATTCTGGAATGCCAAAGAACCAGGAAACATACAGTACCAGTCAAAAGTTTGGACACACTCACCCATTCATATGGGTGTGTATGTTCTAGTCATATTGTTGCAAAGTTGAGGTTCATGATCTGTCGAAGACACTTCTGCTGGTTGTTATAGTAAAGAGTGTACTTATCATTCTTCTTGGCTAACTGTGAGGTCAGTGGCATCTGTTCAAGATTTCTTCTGTTACGCCACTTTGCATGTGTGAGGACGTACAAGTTGCAGGAAAAATGAAGAAAAGCTCTCAAATCTTATAATTAAAAAAACTCTTGGTTTTTTCTTTTTAATCGAAATTTGACAAATTGAATGCATGTTGTTTTATTCAGCTTATCCTTCCATTTGTTTAGGGTTTGGGTATTTCTGGTTGCAATCAGAGCTCTGCCTCGCACCCTATGGCAGCTGGGATACTACTACCCCCCCCCCACACACACACACGCACACACACTCCCAGGGTAAATGGAAAAGAAATAGAAAGAGAAAAAAAGTTTCCATCTAGAAGGAATTCATTCTATTTTATCAATATGATAAAATAGAATGATAAAAGCAGCAGGCAGATCAAAAACCAACAGTTTAAAAGTGAGTACATCTACATATTGGTAAAAAGAGCAAAACTTTTATTTTGACAGTTTGACTGCTGTGAATTGAATTTGAGCTGGGATGGAGGGATTGAGGCCCCTGCTCTTCAGTGGGAACAGAGAGATAATGAGACATCATGGAAGGCGCAGGAGGAGCCAGGCAATTGGTTTACATTCATGTAACATGAACCCTCTCCTCTAGTGGCCTCCCCCTGTTACCTCTGGGTCTTGTTATCTCTGCATTATCACGCAACCTCCCTCTCTCCCTCTCTGGTGTCCGATCAAACAGATGGGTCCGTCCACATGGCTATTCTCTCTCTCTCTCATCACTCCCCTGGCCTCCTCTTTCTCTCCCATCCTCTCGCTCCATCACCCTAATGCACTGTGGCAGCGCTGTGCTAGCTCCAGAATGGGAAGCCTGAAATTATTCCCAAGCCTGAAATCTCTCTTCCTCTCTCTGTCACATTCATCCCTTCTTCCCATTCTGCATTTCTTCTCTCTTGTTGCTCCTATTTTGCTTCTGCCAATAAAATCTTGTTAGCACAGAAAATATGTGTGTATTATGTCAACAGAAACACTTGGACTGGGAGTGTAGTTGATTCAGCTGTAATGCTAAAGTCCTGTTTCCTGGGTTTACTTAACTAACATTTAACCACCATTAATCTGTCTTCCAGTGTGGCAGAGAAGGGAGCCGAGGGTTGCAAAGATCTGATGGAGGCCTTCGCTGCTTGTGTGAAGAGTGCAGCTGAGGGGACGTCATGAGGAGTCGCCCTCCAGCCTCAAATGTAAGAATGTTGCATAATTAGATGATTCATTCAGTAACAGCTTAGGGACAGAGAATTCTAACAGACATTTCCGGACAATCTAGGAAGGCTTTCAAGTAGGAGCAGAGAACGCACAGGTGTAACTAAAACAATGAACTATGGCTGAATTCCTTTTAGCTGAGCTTCCCGTTTCAGCGTCCTGCTGTGCGGCCTTACTGTCCCAATGTTAAGCTTTGCTTCAAAAAAAAAAAATAGAATCAATGCTTTGTTCCCTGGTTGTTCAGACTTGGGAAAACAACTTTTAAATGAGAATCGGAGTAGAAATGATGTATTCCGATGACATACGATTAGGGTTCGGCTAATCACTGTTGTTAATAGACTGGTACATCAAATCATCATACATTGAATAAATAAAGATCCAAAATCTCACTACTGAGATTTTTGAGTTAAAACATTTGTGTCTTTGTTAAAATCAGTGCCATTATCACCTGAACTACACAGTATCAGGGGAGAGGCATGCCAAGGAGGAGAAGAAGGATTGTAAAACAACACCACAACACGTCATGGATGCCAATATATGATATGGGTATGAAAACAGGTACTTTGATGTTGAGGTGTAAATGTTTTGCAAAACAAAGGATGAGAATGCAGTTGAGTCAATAACAACCACATGCAGAGATAATATAAACTCATTGGATACTGACCAGGGATGGTGCGCCTGGACAACAACACATTCTTAAGAAAACAGCCTATGTAGCCAAAGGTTATTCAGCCGATTTACTGTATAATACAAAGGGAAAGAAGCAAATCCTGGCGTTGATTTTTGGCATTCTTTGACTCTTTATCAGATTATTTCTAATCATGTTTTAATTTCATACGCGATGAACCAAATTTATCTTTCAGCTCTGATGTGCTTCGTGCCTGTCGTGCAATAATCTCCGGTCCCTAAAGGATCCTTGCCTTCATCAAAATCTCTCGTCTCTTGTCTGTTACAGGTCCACTGCACTGAGTCCTCCAAGTTCCCAGCATTTTCCTTCTGCACAACAGCACTGGGCCGATGACAACAGCGCGAATGATGATAATGATGACCATCCTCATCATAGAGTTGCAAACACTGTGTTGATTTGGGCTGAGTTTGGGATCTGGCGCCAGTAACTTTAGTTCCCCCCCCCAGTCCTCCCCCTCATGTTTTAGGCTTTTCTGGGTCCCCGAGTCTTACCCACTGTTCCCCTTCTCCCCATGGCTGATATACATTATACTGACAATTCCAGAGAGCCGATGGGCTGTGATGTAGATTGTCTGACTTGAGATGATTACTTATAAATGGAAATAAAAAGTATGAAATACTTGGTATAAAAACCAACCTGTGATTTCGAGATTCTTGTTTTTTCATTCTGAGGTGTGGATGCAGCAACTCTCGGCCTAGTCCTGGTTGTTCTTTGTAGAGCAGGTTAGCATGTGCACCGAAACTGTAAGTCCACAGAATAACTTGGAAATAACTGTGATTAGCAATCTGAAGATGTTTGTGCTCCTCTAGAGACTAGACTGATGAAGCTGTTGCTGATGTTAATAGTGCCTAAAAAAGGCTGTGCAGGTTCTCACTTTGTTTTTGTTACTATAAACACATTATTGCATGCAACATGTCCAATTTTCTCAACATATTTCTACTTTTTCTAAAGCATACAGTAGAAATCACCTTAGATTCAAATGGCCCATGGAATTTTATCCAACTCCAATTTTATCCAACTTGGAATTTTAACCCAAGTCGGATAAAATCCAGTTCTTCAAAATTCTTCAAAATATCAGACAGTTTGGGGTCTAATATCAAATTTCGCTGTACTGGCTTTCTGCTTCATCTCTGGATTTGCTTCTGACAAATTTTATAATCTCATATTTTTGCTCATAAGTGGAAGTTTGTAGCTTACGTTGGCCTCCTGTGCTTGCCATGATTGTCTCCGGTGAAATTAACTGATTACTTACAGTGCGAGCCAATCCAGACATCCCGTGACAGTATAGACACTAAGCATCTCCAGGCATTGTTAGTGTGTGTAGTTGTGCATGAACGAGCTTATGCATGGAGTTTGCGCAGATTGGAGATTTTGGAATTGGGCGTGGTGGGAGCTGAGGAGGGCTTTAGCACTAAACTCATCAAACGTATGCAATCACATTTAATTGGAAATGTGTGATAACGGGACCAGATTTTAAATACGAGGTAGGTGAAAATCGGACTTATATGATCCGATTTAGGTGATGATTTTTTTCAGAATTAACGTTAGGAAAAAGCCGGACCTGCAGAAGCAATCTGATTTGTGTGGCTTTGACTGATTTCTACCTTATACAAAGTAAATATGTTCTAAGACCTTATTTGTCCAGGGATAATTTTTATATGCTTTGCTATCTTACAGATAAAGGTTAACACTACACTTGTCCACAGACAGCATAAAACATGGATTTGGACTCCGCATTTTAAAGCTTTAACATTAGCGTTTTTGGCTGCTGCCACGTTGCTTTCCTGAAGCCAGACCGAAGTTGGTTTGTAAGTTGCATTCAATGCATGCATGCAAACAAGACACACATCAGATAATTAAAATAATTAAAATACTGGAATTTCACTTACAAAGTCAGAAGCACAAACTTCTTGGATGGTTTGTTCCACATACAGTAGCAAGACACAATATAAGTCAGACAATCCACAAAAAGCTCCAAAAAGCACCAACAACACACAAAGTGACAAGGTCAAGTCCAGTGACTCAGCAGTGGGGGAGACCTAGGCTCCAATCTTGGCTAATCAATAGAAGGGGAGAGACTAACAACCAGTTTTCAGCCAATTGGAGGAGAACGTTTGCATCATCGCCAATGGTGACGCCAATGCAAACGCTAGCTAACAGGTTTTTGTTTTTGTGTGTGCGTGTGTGTGTGTGGGTGTGTGTGTGTGTGTCAGGCATTAACTTTACATATCTTGTTGACCTCAATGCAGAAGATAGATGTGAGTTGTAAATGTTAGCAAAAACCAGCTAGCATGCCAGTTATAGTTCAGTGTCTGAGTAAGACCATGACCTGTGGTACTTTTGAGTATACATATACAGTGTAGTGCACTACATGGAAGTGTACTAACAGGAGTATCTGAATTGAGACAAAGACAGAATTGAATAAAATAAATGTAAAATAAAAAGTAGATGCAATAGAATAGGTTTATATTCTAACAAACCAATCTTGCAGTTTTATACAAATAAAAGTGAAAGCAAGAAAATTAAAAAGCCTGCTGAAAAAATGAAATGAATAAAAATCCTCACCTGTTGACTCCCACAATGACTTTCATTTCATTATGTGAGTTAGCTGAAGAATAGGATTACTAACTGTGCTGTATCAAATTCAGTACTTCAAAACAGAAAAACAAACTCAAAAGAAAAGCTGACATTCTCACTTATGAAATAATGTAATGTAATAAAACCTTTGCTGGTTTTGGTTGTGAAATTTCTTTCATTAGAACATCCAAAAGGATTGCTGTAGCATTTTACCCGGCCAGCAGAGATGCAGCTACCACACCGGATCAGGTATCTCCATGAACATACTGTAACTGATTTTATTTTTCAGAGTGCTTTGTTGATCATCTATATTCTGTAATACATGCTGCTATAGCAGAAATAAGTCTTGTAGCCAAAAGCTAATGTGTTTTAGCCAGCAACACTGTGCCCATTTTTATACACACTGATCAACCAAAACATTAAAACCATCTTCATAACAGCCAAGGGACATCTGGGGGTGTTCTGTGGTGTTTACAAAAGATTCTTTGGGTAGATCAATCTTTTTCTGGCACATCCCTGAGAAGTATGTAGATCTGAGGGGGTCTGGAGATTGGGCTTGAGCAGTATTTGCACATTGCATTGTAACAGAATGAACAGTATTATACACTTACATAATTTTCCTGTCCTGGTCTTAATGTCGCAGCCGATCAGTGTGTGTATGACAAAATATGAGCTGTAAAACCATGCTTTCATTATGTATTTCATTATATATTACCATTGCATATACCATCTGTACCTATATATCATCATAAATTCTATATTGCATATCTTGCACATTTAAATAAATATACTGACAGCAGGGATTATGTAAGGTTAGAAATTGCTGAAGAAGGAGAAATTCAGGATCCACTCACAGATATTCAACTTACTCAAGTGAGAAGATTCAAATATGGGAGCCAGTCAGGCCAGTACTGTCAGCTGTCTGCTTGGCTGTCCTAATCCAGGCCCAGAGGGGCAAACAACGCACCGTCACACCCACACATTCCCAGATTAGTCTGTCCACAGCTTTCACATGGAGGTATGCGTTTCTGTTATTTGCAAAAGTACCCATAATGAGCACAAGAGGGAGCCACTATGACCTGTATTGACTCACTGTCAATAAGATCTTGTTTGTTAAATTTTACTGTTGAACTCTCTGAAGTCTAAGGTGTGATGAGTTTTGGGAAAGGATAGGGTTGTCACCTATGCTGGTTTAGACCTCAGAGGGTGAAATGAACTGATAAAATATGACCAGCAAGGTATCCCTTAATGCAGCCCAGATTATGTAACTGTGCACATATGCACATGGTATATAAATATCATCTGTACAGCAAGGCTATGCTTCCAGAAATATTCCCCAGCTATCAACACCTGACAGGACACCTGCATGTCCTACATGCTCAAACACATATGCACATATATCCTGCCTCTAGTATCCACAGTAAGTCTTCATCTGCAGCTCTGACTTTACAAGGACCCTTCCTTCAGCACAAGAAATAGTAACATCAATCATAATGCAGAGCATATGCTACATGAACACACTCTAAGACTGCCCTGCTCTGTGCTTGACATCAGATATACCGTGTCTCAACCACCTAATGCTAAATGCCTTAGGAAGATTTCCCTGTGGGGGGTTATACAGTATTTCTGTCTAACTCTGACAAGCCTAAAGGAGAAAGGCTGTTTGTCTGTGTGTAAGTTTTACACAAATTTAGAAGTTGATGATATTATGATTATTATTATAGTCATCCTTGAAGTCAGCCTTCAAAAATGCAGCTACCAGCCTATGAACATACCCACATTATGGATATATATGGGTGCAACAAATACATCTAAGTACCTGCAGAATTCTTTCCAGTCACTATTTGCAGTTTCAGCTAAATAAAGGTCAGGGGTCGCTATCATGAATGTGCAGTCCTGTTGTCACGGTATGGCAAACTGGTGCAGACCGAGAAGGAGTGACACAGTGACTGAACTGTACGGATTAAAGCTCCTCTTGGAGCCAGACATTGTGGGGGAGCTTGATGGTGAGTATTTGGTGGACAAACCTTGTCCTGTGGTACCTGAGAAAAAAAAAAAATGGACACTGCATCTTCACAGCTAAAAATGAGAGGAAGCATCTGGGATGGCTTTGAGCCAACACACAGACTACACAAGCTTGCAGTATCCTTCTAAACAAAAACTACTACCTTACAGTCTGCTAGCTAGAAAATTCCACTACAGAAGGGAAAAGTAAGATGCTAGTGCAGTAGCCTAACAGCGCCATCCTGTGGTTGGAAAATGCACTTACATTAGAAGTTATACTTGATTTTTTTTGGTCTTGTGGAAAATCAAGTTTTTAGTCTAAGTCTTTATATGACTAATGCAGCACATGCATAAATGTAGAATTTTAATGTGCATGTGATAAAAGCAGCATTTATCACACAAAAGATAACCTCACATGTGTGGACTGATATACTCACACATGGCACTGTTAGATAATCTGAGCTACATCGACCTGACTCCATCCACAGATTAAGATTAAAAGGGATTAAGATTTGGGAACGTCACACAGACATCACAATGCGGAAATTTAATCACATACAGTGATGCAGCACCCGGTGCTTTTGCATGTGCATGTTTTCATTTGTTACTGAGGGTCATCGAGGTCTCCTATACATGAAGAATATGGCTTTATGTTTTAGACCATGTTACTGAAAAAGAGTTAATCACATTAAAAAAAAAAAGCCCTTGAGGAAAATAAACAGTATTTTTATTTCCACACTTTTGACAGATCCTAGCCTAACCTAGCCTAAAACCTAAATTCAAGTGTGGCTGCCAAACTCTAGTCTTAATATAATATTAGTCACGAAATATATTAGAAAAAAAAGAAAAGAAACAAGAGTGCTGATATATATATATATATATATATATATATGTACTGAATATGTGCAAATCAGTGGAGTGTGCCTGTAAGACCCAGGAAACAGCTGCTATTAAAGATTTTATTGTCCACTTACTTGATTGATTTCTTGCTTTTGACCCCATCACTTTATCCTTCAATAACAGAGTGTAACTTTTCCTCTTAGAAATCAAATGCTTGCTGCTACAACCTTAGTCAGTAAAGTATGGCTGATAGCCTGTAATAGCTCCTGCTGTGAGTGGGTTTATGGATTTTATTCTTCATTAAATACTGATTCCAGTATTTTGGGGCATACTGGCTGCCAGTTCTGTCACAGAGAGATGTTTGAGTACTAGCTGGCTCTCAAGCAAGCACTCAAAGTATTTTAGTCTGTATACACTTATGCAAGCAATTTGTTAGGATGGAAAACACAGCAACAATCATCATCATCATCATCATTGACTGTATGTAAAAGATGGACCAAATGGTGCTAAGTAACCTAGCATCTAAATAAGATACCAGAATTTCATTCACCAAGACCACAGACCTCTAGGACAGGCAGTTAGGAGCAGCAAATCATTATTTGTCAGATAGTTCCAAGAAAAAGCTCCAAAAAGGACCAACACCACAAAAACTGTGACTCCAATACCTGGAGGTGAGGCCTTGCTATCAGCAAGGCCACAGACACTAGCATCTGTCAGTCAGTACGCCGCTAACTATAAGCCTTAATAAAATTTAAAGACTGCATTATAAATAATCCCCAGGTTGCCACACCCACAGTAGTTACAAAAGGCCAAAGAGAGACCAAAGCTGGGGTTTTTTTGTGCCAAACAATGAACATGCTCTGTCTCAGCAGTTTGCTATTTAACTTGGGAGTCTGGTGTTGGGGGGGGGGCTACATTATGAAGCCAGCCTCAAAATGGCATTTGGCAAATCCTGTTTGAGTACATTTTTTTCAATAAAACATGGAGGTTGCCTCAGTTAGTTTCTTAGCATCCAGAAGCTGGAAAGTACAAAAAATAAAAAGGAGGAGGAGGAGTGGTCCCAGTACTGAGCCTTGCTGAACTCCTGCAATGCAGTTTTTTTAAATTCTGTAAGCCAAATAAAATTCTTTCCAAATAATGTCAAAGAGTACTTGAAAGACTGAATATATGTGACAAGCAAGCTGCAATAAGCTGAATGAAGACAGTGTGTAGACAGCAGAAACAAGCATTGGTATGTTGAATGTTTTCTCTGTTTTTTGATCATGCAGTAAATGCTATTTGAGATTAAATAGTCCAACATATTTTCTGCATATGTATATAATAACAGGTTTGATAGATTTTCACTAATAATGGCATGATATTAAATTCAATGTAAGAATTCATGCTGACAGTTTTAACAGATAACGGGGGCACTTGTAGCATTGAAAAATTAACTCACTCTATCTCAAATACAAACACATTTATACACACATATATAATACTCACTCCAATTTCTGCTAATATTTATATTTGTTTGAACACATAAAACATGCATTAGTCTTTGGGGGCATTGTAACATAAGGTTGGATCATTCCATATAAAATAGTTTTTTTTTTAAGTTACCTATTTTCTTTCTTTCTTTCTTTATTTAGCAGCATTTTTAATCATGCAGAACTTCTTAAGTATAAAAGTATATATGAAATTTGTACCACACATTTACAGTGAGCTCTGTTAAAAACTGGAACCAAATTTTACACCCACTCCAAGTGTCACAATCTAAAACCAAAATTTCATTTTGTGCAGTAAAGTTTGGACTGATTTAATATGGAATGAACCTGTTAAAATGCATCCAATCTTGCAGACATGTAATAACGTCTATATTTACAGCTATATTAAGATTTGTGATTGTATCGATTAAATTGGTGTAAGTTCATGTTGCTGTCATCTAAATGCAGCCTGCAGAAAAACGCTACAGTTTAACTTTAACACCTCTGAATAAATTTTTTGTTTAAAAAAAGAAAAAGAAAAAGAAAAACTTGCCAAGGGGACATTTCCTCCAGACGGGAAGATGATCATACCGCGCATGTGCAAGGTAACCTGCAGCATGACTGAAGAAACTGAGGGTGTTACAACTGCATTGCATTATATGTCCCCAGCATAATTTATACATATTTTTTGATATTCTATTTCATTTCAAATAGAAGCGAAAACTCTAACGTTTCCATTGGCATTTTCGCATTTTTGAGGATCTATTTAAACGAATTTTCTTTAACTGCTTGTGTGTGCCTGTGATGCTGGCTGTGACCATGTGGGCCTTGGCTCTTTTTTTTTCTCTCTCGCTCTCTCTCTCTTTTTTATAAATTTATTTTATTGTTTATTATTGATTGAATGTCTTTTGAGAAATACGCTCATTCTTTTGTTGCAGCCAGTCACATTGTATTATATTGTGGAAGTTTGCTGTAGTAAGGGGGGGGGTGAGAAAGGCAGAGGCGTATCAGTAGGGAGGGGTGGGGTGGGAACTACGGAACCCGGATGCTGATGCTGACCGATGAAGAGAAGGAGGAGGAGTGTAATAGGTGGGGGAAACAAGAGAGAAAAAAAACGGGTAGCAGCAGAGTAGAGGAGGACATCCCGTCAATGAGGAACACTCCCATGGATGCGGCCAACTTCTGACAACCTGAAAGCTTCGAAACTAAAGTATTCTTATTCAGGTTTTGTTGGGTTTTGCTATTTGTACATGAGGCAGCAGCATCGCGCCGGCTGAGGGAGGAGATGCGGTGATATCATGAGCAAAGCCGGCCAGGGAGAAAGAAAGGAAAGACAGAGAAGAAGAGAGAGGGAGGGAGAGGGAGGGAGGAAGAGGGAGCAGGGGAAGAGGAGAGGCGGGGAGTCGGCTACCATCAGGCCAGCTGAGGATGCTTGTTGTTTCTAGAAACGGGAATAATCACCGGGTCGAGCGCTGATCCTCCTCCGGCGCGCCGAGCGCACCTCTCTCCGCCGCAGCTGTCCCGAGCGAGCACGCGTTTCGCCCGTCTGGCCCGGTCTGCCCCGAGGCTGTTTGCCTTTTTGATGCTCTTCCCCCTCTTCCTCTATTTCCTGATGCAGGGCCGGGGAGGGGGCGAGCCAAAGTGTGCACCGGATATTGGAAAACCCATTCTTCTTGCTGATGCTGTTGTGATAATAGATGATTATCTGGACAATGCCGCATCTACACAGAAAGGCAGATTCTGACCAAATGAGGCCCGATTTAACAGGAAGAGGGGAATGTATGGGCTCGGGAGGATTATGAAAACATTTTTGGACGGCAGCAGAAGAGCGGGGGTCCCTGATATCGATCAGGGCATTCTGGCTTCGGATATTTGAGACTCTGCTCTTACAGAAATCAATCTGTGGCAAATGTAGCCTTCCTGTCCAGGTCTGAATGAGATTTTTCTTTACTGCTTCACTCCAGCTGCATAAGCTATATAGGATCAATCAGCTTTAAACTACAGTTATTTATAGCAGGGGTGGGTTTAATGTGACTGTTCGCACCACTGTGGACATCTCCCATCTCTGGTACCAGTTAAATCTCACACGTCCTCTTCTCTGATGTTTTCCTGGCTTTCCCCAGAATGATGCTGCTTCCTGTGCTTTGGTAAAATTGACTGGAGGAGACTTTTATTCCTGGATTTACAGAGTGGAAACGGGACCGGTTCTCACTCCCAGCACGGACCCGACCGCATGACAAACAATTGCATGGGAGTAGCCTGCAAGGCCCGGCTTTAGATCACGACCAGTCCTCCGCACCTCCTCTCTTCTCTTTTCCTCTTCTCTTCACCGCCGTATAGCCGCCTGTGATGTGCGTTACGGCATTACGCACGGAACAGGAGCGAGCGCTATCTTGATTTGCCTTATATCTGGAATAGAATTTCATCTCGGAAAGGATGAGCAGCAAGGAGCTGACGGTGGGCCAGTCCAGTCAATATGTGGGGCCCTACCGGCTGGAGAAGACCCTCGGGAAGGGACAGACAGGTAGGAACCCCCATAGGGTAACGCAAAACAGGGCGTCTGCAAGGTGCGTCAGGGTGGTACATCCTACTGTAAAACCACTTTAATGTCTCTGTAATAGCTCATGGTTTAATCCGTATTCATTCTGTAAGTCTTCTAAGCTTCTATAGTTTTTATCCCTCTACAGCCTTCTTAAAGGGTCTCCAAAGGGTAAACATTTTTTGAGGAGGTTTTTGAGAACGGAGAGGACTCTGAATCCATTTTTTTGGAGCTGAGTTTGGAACAGTGATGCTTTTTGAATTAATTATGACATCCCTTCCTTCCTGTTTTCACACTGCATCATGATCTGTGATATTCAGATGCTCTCTCCTCCCTCTATCTTGCTTGTCAGGACTTGTGAAGTTGGGTGTCCACTGTATAACAGGGCAGAAGGTGGCCATAAAGATCGTCAACAGAGAGAAGCTCTCTGAATCGGTCCTAATGAAGGTACAGTACTCCAAATTTATTTCATCTACTTATCCGTCTGTCTTTCGAGCTGTGCTGTGCCTGTAGTCACTGTGGCTGTCATCATGGTGGCTGCCAAGCTCAAATCATGTAAGCTTGCACTCTGCAGAAATAGCAACAGAAAAGGAGTCTTTATTTTGTCAAGAAAAGCCCGGCAGTGTGTTGGAACTTGGAGCTACCGAGTGTGTGTGGGCACTGCTTCTGTATACTGAACAATGGGGATGATTTCATTCTGCTAATTAAGCCCTCTGATGAAAGCAACTGCAGCTGAAATACACTGGACTGAAGTGAAACCTAAATAGCTTTTTTATGTTGGCGTTTCTAATGTGGCTGATTGCGTGCAGCTTTGTGCGATCTGTCTTTTTCAGAAATGGCAGGTTGCACAAGGAACACTTTAGGCACAAGAGGGGCAGCATGGTGGTAGCATATGCTTTAGGGAAGACAAAAATCTCAATATCTCAATGACACTGAGTAGCTAGAGATTCCATGGAAGGCAGGTATACACGGTATCAGGCAAACACCACGATCTCGCTCCTATCACATTTCCATGTGTGTTTTTCGATCAGAACAATACAAAATAGTGTCGTCTTTCTATATCCTGATAACAGGATGGGGAATCAATAGCGTTCACCAATGGTACATAGAAGTATCCCCTAATGCCCTTAATTCCCATGTTTTGCTCATTTGTATTGCTTTGGAAAGTTGCCCATTGCCTACTTTGTGTGCTGAATGTCAGTCCCTGCAATGCTGGTCTAATATCTGCCAGCTTTATAGCATATTTAACTACCAGAAACTTAACTTTCATCATGTTCACAGTCTTAATGTGGCCATGCGTTTATAGCTTCCTGTTGAGGGGCTACAACATCATACAGAGACAGAACTCAATAAGAATTCTAACTGCTTACAGTACTGTGCAGAAGTCTTGAACCCCCACTAATTTCTTTATACTTTGCCTCCAAGGAGCCAGACTTTATTGTTCCCCAAGCTTTCTGAAGGTCTTTTAAAGTTTTTCTTTGGACTACAGTTGCACTCATTCTCAGTGCATGCCTTGTACCTGACCACTTTCAGAGGATTTTTTTTGTTTGTTTATTTATTAAGTCACTGACCTATGAATCAGACAACCATAAAAATGACACCTAACTCAAGTACTTTGTTACTGTCAGCCTGTCACAAAACATATCATTTGTTCCCATTCCTTTGTTGAATCTGCGAAAATGTCAAACACATTTTGACAGGCAGAAAAAAGTATTTTTGCACCAACGAGGTGATTCCAGCAGAACTGTTAATCAAAAGCTTGGCAAATCTCAGCATGGTGTGTGACGTGTCCTTAAAAAATTTGAGGACAAGTGGAGGGCAAAAGAAGTCTCAGGGCTTGGTGCCAGGGTGGCTCAGGGCGTGAGCAGGTGACCACGTATGCCATGTGTCTGCGCAGATTCAAGTCCCGGCCTATCGCCCTTTACCGCGCATCTTCCCCATTCCTCCTCCCGCTTTCCTGTAAAGAACTGTCCAATAAAGCCGTGAAAAAGGCCAAAAAAAAAGAAGTGTCAGGGCTAAAAGCTATATACAGCAGATCGACAGGTACCGAAAATCATGTCCTTAAGAAATAGGGAAAAAAATGCAGCAAAGACCTGACACGGGACCTGAGAGATGCAGCTGGACCTTCAGTTGATCCATGTACTGATTGCCGAAGCCTTATCAGAAATGGTCTCAGGGGAAGGGTGGCTGTCAAGAATCTATTCTTAGAGAAGGGAAACTGGGAGAAAAGCCTGAGGTCTGCCAGGATAGAAAACTCACAGTGGAACACTATCAGTCATGGATTGGCCTCCCCAGAGCCTGGACCTCAACATTACTGAAGCAGTGTGGGATGATCAGGACAGAGAACAGAACAAAAGGCAGGAACATCCAAAGAAGAGCTTTGAATGTCCTTCCAGAACCCTGGAGAACTGTTCCTGAATATTACTTAAACAAATGACAAGAGAGCTGCCTCAGAGAGATTAGGCTGTGCTGAAGAATAAAGACAGTCACAACAAATGTTGACTTTCAAGCTCATTAGAATCAGGTTTTGCCTTATTTACTGTATTTCTATATGTGTTTGCATGTTTCAATAAATCACCACACTTATTTCCCATTTTCCTAGCAAAATATAAAGAAATCATGGGGTGGCTCAAGACCTTTACACAGGACGGTACATGTTCAGCTTTTGGCCACTTATGCGGTTTTCAAATATGTGTCATACTAGCAGATCATCACAGTCCTGCACTATTTTATTAAACCAAGCATAGATGTGCAATATGGAGATAACAAGTGGCTTCACAAAGGTCTTTATTCCAACTTTTAGGCCATTTCAGGCTATCTTTTTCAGCTCTAAAGCCTATTTAAATGACAGTGGGCATGACGTGAATTTACCGTCCAGCAATCAATCGCCCAATTTGGAAGGAAAATCAATGCTGCGCTTCATTCTCTGCCATGGGTGAAACTCTTTAATAGGTCATTCTGAGAGCTGCCGCTGAATGAATGAATGAATGAATGAATGAATGTTTAAAATAAATGCTTTAAAAAAGCATTTGTTTTAAACTATAGGCATCCATGTTTTCCAATTCATTGTAATAAAACATATACAATAAGCATAAAAAGTTTAGCCATAGCTAAGATGAGACCTGTCTGCCCCTCCGGGAAATACAAATATTAAATTTTGGAAAAGTTAAATAAATCTTGGCATTTGCCCTTTATTTTCTTTAAACAGCACAAATAATAGCCAGGAAAAATTGGTCTTTAACAGACATTAATCAGAGAAATTGAATTACATAAATCTTAGCTGTAAATGCTGCTCTAATTTCTCTATTTAACGTTTATGTGGCTACACAACTTAGCTAATGTCGGGTTACGAACCCAGCTGATACAATATTAGCACTTATTTATGATTTCTTGTGCAACATCGGAGATGTAGGTGTAATATTCACGCTTTCTGTTAACTCTGTTTCAGGTCTCTAAACTACTTAGAAGCATGGCTGACTACTAAATGGTCCACTGCTGTGTTGATACGCTAATTTGTTTGTGCGATATTTGCTGCTACTGGAATCAACTGACACTGACGCAGCCTGGTCTCAAGACAAAACGTGAAGTGGTTGTGAAAAAGCAATTTATTGGTTTGTGTAAACAGAGTTAATGTGTTGCATTTTGTGCCTGAAGCATGCACGCTTCTCAGATGCTTCGGAGGGCATGCATCACCTTGAGCTTTGGAAAAGGAGCAGCCACATCTTAATGCAAAGCATGTTGTGGTTTTATTTCACAAACCTAGAAAGCTGTTCTGGTTCCAAATGCTAAACAACAAATAAAAGTTTAAAGATCATCAGTTCCATGTGGATTTTGAGCCATGGTCTGTGACCAGGGACAAAAATGACTCAACAACAGTAGCGCTGCTAGCCGTGAACCTGCTTGCTAAAAGAGGCTAAAATGCTAGCAGCAAAATTATTGAGCTTACTTAGGAGGTCAGGTAGCTATGAGCTGTACCTCATTATCAATTCTGAACTAGCTGAATGTTCAAAGATAGTGTGGTGAAGAGCTGAAAGACTTTTAAATATCTTGGTTATTTTTCATAGTTAAAATTTATTATCAGAAAATCCAAACGAACAAAACAAAGGCAATCTGGCTGTGCCAAATTGTTATTTTTAACTTGGATATTGGCCCAGAATTTCACAGTCACAGTCTGTGCATACCGACTCTGTAACTTCATGAAAGTTAAGGTAAGACGGGGAGCCAAAGGCTTTAAACTGGCAGCTCCGTTAGCTCAGTCATAATACGACAGGGTACATTTGATTTATCATTTCATAACGATTTCATAATATTTTTTCTAAATAACTATCTGCTTATTGTATCTCCTCTTTGTTACTATTTCTAATAGTTCTATGCTAAAAGTAACAAACTAATGAACTTCAAAAACTTTTTAAAAAAAATTCTCTGGTCTGCATTTTACCCAACTCCCTTTTTTAATTCTTGTGCCCTCCCTCTTGCTGTCTTACATCATATTTACCTTCCGCTTCTGTCTGACATTTCCATTTCTATCATTTCTAACCTGCTCTTTTCTCTCTCCCTCTCTCTTAACCTTTCTCTACACCTCTCCCTCCCTCCCTCTGTCTATGCAGGTGGAGAGAGAAATAGCTATTCTTAAACTAATAGAGCACCCTCATGTTCTGAAGCTGCATGATGTCTATGAGAATAACAAATACCTGTGAGTATATCTCTGTGTCTTTCTCCTTTCTGCTGACATAAAATAATCGGCTTCTGGATCTGTGCCTGAGCAGAAACAACCTTGAATTAAAAAGAGAGGAATGTTCTGTAAGACAAAAGTGGGATAAATAAGCATGTGGCATAGAAGATATAGAGGTGTGACTGTGCCTTTTTTTTAAAGTTGTTACTCATTGCTTCATTTTAACGTGTCTGTGTGGCAGGTACCTTGTGTTGGAGCACGTATCTGGAGGAGAGTTATTTGATTACCTGGTGAAGAAGGGTAGGCTCACCCCCAAAGAGGCCAGGAAGTTCTTCAGACAAATCATCTCTGCCCTGGACTTCTGCCATAGTCACTCCATATGGTCTGTGAGAAGCTACAGGAAGCCTTGCTTATTTGTCTTTTGGCTGTTGATTACTTTTCTTTAATAGCTTTAGGAACTAAAGTATTCTCAGCTTTTCTGTCACCATGCTTGAAATATCACGTTTGTGGGCTTGTTTGTGTTGAGTATGGCAAACCACACTTAGAAACCATGAGTACTTGGATCCTTTACTTAGGCAAAGCACCAGTGTGGCAACTTAAAGATCTTCCACTGCAAGTAAAAGCAGTGCACATGAACTCCTGCTCGAGGAAAGGTATGTGAATATGATCAGATAAACTGAAAGCAGAAATACTTATTCTGCAGATATTTGCTGCCTGAGCCTCACAGGTTATTATGAATAAGAGCATTAGACCTGGGTTTGTTTTATCTATTTCATATTTAAGCAGGTGCTTTTGCCCAGTGGCTCCAAAGCTGGAATTAATGAGCGACAATTCATATTTATTTTATATTAGATTGACCACATTTTGTCTTCTTATTATAATAGAATCCAGAGAATTAAAATTAACATAAGTGAATATCCTTATTGACATGAGACTATTAGAAAAGGTTAAAGGGAACCTTTTTTCTTAATTTATGTAATAAAGATGATGTTATAATTGTAGGTGCTCATATTAGGCATTAAACTTTGAAATGCTGAGGTCAGCTAATGTTTCTGTAATCCCTGTGACTCAGACTGCCCTAAATGTTCAGACCTTTTGTTTTTAACTACTCTTGTCTCTTAATGGTGTCAGTAAGAGGGAAGGATCCCTAATATGGTTAGATCGGGCAGAGAGGTTCCACCTACCTCACGTTTTGTTGTATGAGGGGCAGCCAATCAGAAGAAAGCTGGCTTAAAGACAGGGTGGCTTTAAGGAAACTATTATTTTAAACTATTAATCATGCAAAGCTACTCTAATAGAGTACTAGAATAAAAATATGGTGCTGGACAGAGAACATAATCAGTCCACTTGAAGGTAGAATTGCTAACAATACAGAAGGAACCCTAAGCTTTTCTGCTAGGGTCCAAGTCTTATATACTAGTTATAAGGCTCATTATATGCTTCTAATGATGAAGAAGCGCTAGTATATTATATACACTACTATAGTGTGAATTTTAACATGGAAATATTCCAGTATAATATTGTAGTGGTGGGCTATAAGCAGTTGTGAAGTGCAGTGCAAGACCAAATGCACTTGCTAACTCACATCATGTACAGTATCCGTCTGCTAAAGCTCTTTATCTTTAAAGGCTGCATCCACCTCTTGTGATAATGCCAAACTGTAAGTCATTGTGCTAAATTAGCAGCTCATGCAATGCTAAAATCCGACTAGAGTACTGGACGTAAGTCCTACCAGAAGCAAGTCTTGCACTCAGAAGCCATCTTGGCAACACATCTGGGCAGTTGTTTTGAAGCTCCAAGTTCCAGTCGAGTCTGATAAAGAGTGCAAATCAGTTTGATAAATTTGACCCAACCAATACCTACATTTTTACTACAACAACCATACTCTGGGACCGTGAAACAGTTTAATTGGCTCACATATTTCCCAGAGCAGCTGCTGATTGGCTCTTCGGAGGCATATGAAGGACAACCTTTAACGTTTTAATCCTAGCACAGGTTTCTTTTCAGCATTATCTGAGTGCCATGTGACCTGCTTATATAATTTCTCTGATTGAAACCAGTCCTCCATTAGAACCAGGACTCATATGTGGCTGCTTTTGCTTCCAGATCCCTAACCTTTAATAAACACTTTGGTATGAATGGTTTGTTTCCTGTGGAAGTCAACCAAATGTACAAACAAGTACAGTTAGACTTTCTGTTTATGATCTGGAAAAAAAGACTTCTGTGCTTTCATTGAGTGTTTGTGTGTTCAGTCACAGAGACCTTAAGCCAGAGAATCTTCTCCTGGATGAGAAGAACAACATCAGGATAGCAGACTTTGGCATGGCCTCACTACAAGTCGGGGACAGTCTGCTGGAAACCAGCTGTGGGTGAGTATGGGGTTCATTGGGTGAAGAAGATCTTAGGATTTAAACAACCCGTAAAACCTTTATGGGATGCTCAATTGTTCGGTTTACATAATCGATGGCAGTGCTTACCAGAAGCTCAAACACTCAGCCCATCAGGAGGAATATGGATTTAAATGATAAAATTAGTAACAGATTGTAGGTTTTACCTGGATTCACCTATTCAGTCTGTGGATTACCGAGCAGGTGTTCTCAGTTTTTGTGCACCCAGGCTGCAGTGTTTTGTTTCACTTAATCAGCATCCTTTGAAAACAATTTATTTTTTGTGTTTGTATCTTGGTAAAAAAAATCATTCTCTCCTTTCAGATCACCCCATTATGCTTGTCCAGAGGTCATAAGGGTATGCTACTTTACTTTAAATGCATGATTTTTTATGTGTGTGTGTGTGTGTGTGTGTGCATGTGTGTGCGTCTATAAGGCTAACCCACTGTTGTGTTTTAGGGTGAGAAGTACGATGGTCGTAGGGCGGATGTTTGGAGTTGTGGCGTCATCCTCTTTGCTCTTCTTGTGGTAAGAGGTTCTTCTCTGCTTCAGGGGTTTTTGTGTCTCTTTGTTTTATGGTGCACTCTTTTCTTCTTTGTCAGATTCTATGGTGTAGAACATTAACTGCATGAGTTTTAAGTCATCATTGGGAACTGCCTAACCCTAAACCTAACCCTATGGTTGGGAGACGAGCAAAAAAAAACAAAAAAAAAAAACAAGCTCAAAATCGGGCACTGGTATAGCTCCCTGTGTTGAGCAGGGGACCCATGCACCATAAAGCCTTTTGCAGAGGCCTGGGTTTGAATCCACCCCAAGGCCATGGACTGCATGTCTCCCCCTCTTCTCTCTCTCCCAGCTTTCCTATATTCTCTCCACTGGTCTATCTCAATAAAAGCTGGAAACAAGGGATAGTTTTTGGTGTGTGGAACTCAGTGATCTGATTTCCAAGATTCGGGCAAACAATTTTACCACTCATCATCACTGATGATTACCTTAACCATATATTTTGAAGAAAGGCAAAATAGACTGTTGGTAAAATGTGAATAGTTTTTGAAAAGTGTCAGAGTGATTATTTTTGTTTGTTCCCTGATTACTAAGAAAAAGGAGAACAAGTTAATTAAAATAAGGATAGAGCTAGGGTTAGGATTATGTTCAGAGGCCACACTGTCACATCAGTGCTATTGGTTCCACGTTCTATCCAAGGGTCTACTTGGGTCTGAGTGATGTAATTTTTCATAGAATGGGCCTCTATACAGATGACTATGTGCTTTCCAGTTTTTTGTGACTTGTCTGCAAGACACTACAGTACAATGCACCAACTATATATGCATCCTTCAGGTGGACTTTGATCTGACTTGAGAGAAGTTTAATACAAATGATTAGTTATCAGTTATGTCGATAGTTGTATGTGTTCATGTCTACAAGTGAGTAAAGGCCTTAGTCCTCACAATATTGGTATAAAAATCTTAAAGGTAATGTGGAGCAGAGAGAGTGGATTTTAGTTTGTGGTACTTAATTTGAATGTCACTATTTTAGCCCAGGACTTTGGCATTTAATTGACTGACCAAAATTAAACATTTGATTTTGGCAATGTATCATCAGTGTTAGTGTCACGTATCCTCTGTGATGTACGAATAGGTGTACCAAATTTCACGACAGTCCATCCAGTATCAATTAAAATATCTGAGGTATTTCACAAAATTTCACAAAGCTATTATTTGGGCTTTATGTTGGTGCTAATAGAAAATTCAGAGGACTGCTTAAGTCACTATCTGCCAATTATACATATCTGTACCAGATTCGATCACAATCTATCCAACTGTTTATGAGAAATCTCAATGTGGACAGAAGAGGTGGACCAAAAAAGCAATTATGACATTTGTACAAGAAAATATTAATGGGTTGACTGGAAAAACATTTTTGATTGATACACAAAGTTACCAGCTTCAAAATGATACATAGTTCTTCCTTTTGATCAAATCACCAATACTTCTGAATCTCTTTCTTTCTCTCTCCATTGTGACCTGTCCATTCCCAGGGTGCCTTGCCCTTTGATCATGACAACCTGCGGCAGCTTCTAGAGAAAGTGAAAAGTGGAGTGTTCCACATGCCACACTTTATACCTCCTGACTGCCAAGCTTTGCTCAAAGGAATGATAGAAGTCAATGCTGACAAGAGGCTCACGGTAAGGAAGGTTAAAGAGGTTTGACTATTACCAATGTTAGCTAATGGTGATTTACCCTGATTTCTGAGGCCATCTTTTAGTTTTCTGTGATTACCCAGTCAGTAATAGTGATGCAGCAATACACAAGATATGGAACTCCAGTGATGTTTGAAAGGTTACTCAACATCATACTGGAAGCAAAGATCAAAGGTTCTCTCTGAATACTTTTTTTTTTTTTGTGGCAAGATCATCATCAAGGAGATGAGTTTGTTGATGAGAGAAGAGAATTCTGTTAAAATCAATATCCACTGGAAGGAGAAGAAAGGAACTTAACCCACTGGGAAACTGGAACATTAGGCATGACTATGCAAATCAGAAAGTATGCTCTATTTATGTATTTTTGGAGGTTATATTTAATCCAATCACAGGTTTCAGCAGACTTGTTAGGCTGTGGATTGCTCCAGATCAAGAAATATTTGGAGCTTGTAAGCTCATCTGTCCTGCATTCATTAGCATATCCAGCTCACATTTTTACCAATAGCATTACCTGAGCATTACTTCCAAGGCCAGTGAACAGAAATCAGGCCCAATTACCTTTTATATGATATTTTCCTGCCGTAGACATTGCATTGAGGTTTACTGCCTATTTTTAAAGCATGAAAGAATAAAGATGGAGATGCAGTTTCACTAAACTCGTGAAAGTAGTGTTAGCTGAACTAGCTAACTACCAGCAGTTTGTATAATTTGTCAGTGATGTTTCAACCAGAATAAAATTGTAGCACTATTAAAATGAGAGGCCTGTCTGCCTCCATTTAAAATCAGCACGCTGTTTCAAAAACTAAGCATTTTGATGCTAAATCTGCCTCCATAATCTTTGTAAACTTCTTTGAATTTGAAAGCTTGTCAGGTGTAGTAAAAGTAAGAAAGGAGGGCAGGGATTATCAGTTTTTTTTACAGCGCAAAAGGGTGGACGAGAAGAAAAGACCCAGCCTCGGGCTTGGCTTCAAGATGTGACAAATGAAACCTGACACAAGACCTTACAGAGCGAGGACGAAGGAGGGAAAATGAGCAGGGCTGAAGGAGTGAGAGAGGCATGGGCCTAAGGTATTGCTGAAAGACAGAAGCAGAGTCAGCAATGACAGCACTGCCACTGGTTTTTATTTCTGTGAACCCAAGTTGGTAGTTTATAAATGAAATCAAGATTTAGGGAGACAGGCGGGAAGACAAAAAGAGGTCTTCTGACCTTTTTCGACCAGCTTCTTGAAATGAGACTGGCGAGGGAGAGAGATGGGCACGCGATTAATAAATAAGTTAGATGAAGTCCCGTTGCACTCAGGTTATCAAATGAAGCTGGGATAAAGCAATCATGCGTGGTGGAAATTAATTTGTGCTTAACAGGAAGATAGATGGGGGCAACTGTGATCATGTGTCTCACAGTTGGCTGTAAAATAAGGACAGAGAGGAGGGAAAAGGTCTGGTTAGTTAGTCTACAACAGCAGATTTAATTAAAGCTGTGAGTTTGTCTGATGAGCTGTTGATTAATGGAGCCTGAAACCAGGTCAGACTGTCTCTCCCTCTCTCTTGCTGTCTCTATCTGTTTGCTAGTTGCCTCCATGGAAACCACCCACCACACAAGGAGACAGATTTCACACCAGTTTATTACAAGTTAACATCAAATAAAGCAACATAGCTTTAATGTTTTATCAGATGTAATTTAGAACAGGGGAAGGTTGAAACGTTTCCTCTCTGCAGTCCTTTATAATCAAGTTAACAAACGCAAAGCCCTCACCGCACGCAGCTGCTAGCCACTTTTCTCTCTGCAGATGTATAAATGCAGTGTTCACATAGCAGGCCCACTTTCTCTTTTTATACGCTTGCAGAACTGCAGCTGCTCCATTTCTCCAACCCCAAGAGATGCTTTGCAGTGCTGATCTGATGGCTTCCACTTATATGCAGTCCTAATGCAGAGAAGGGCATGTAGGACCACTGCATATAATGTAGAATGTTGTGAAAACTGCAGAGGCTTTACTAGCTAAATACTATGCCAGCTAACTCACTAATGTGTTCATATAGACATTGCTGACACGCTGATATCAGGAAGGTAGAATGCTTAATATGTTTATATTCATAGTGTTGATTGTTAGCATGTAAAATTCGCAAATTAGCTTACCACAAAGAGCAGCTAATACCTTATGAATTAGTTGAGCTTAAACTTACAGGCGTGAAAATTTTTTAAAGTTTTCACAGTTCTGTGAAAAACTAGGTAAACCCCATGATGCAATAGATTGTGGAACTTTAGCAGCAATAACTTTATTAGTCTCTCATCATAATCATCATCATCATTATCATCATCATCATCCAATCTTCTTTACAACTCTGTGCCAGTTCATTGATATTTGCAGGTTTATTTGTTTATTTTATTTGTTCATATGTAGCTCTCTGAAGGTCCCATCACAATGTTTCAATCACTTTGAGGTGTGGAGTTTGATTGGACCATACCAGCACCTTGATTCTTTTCTTTCTCAGCCATTCAATTGATTTGCTGCTGTGCTTGGGATCATTGTCCTGCTGCAGAGCTTTAACTGTCAAAAAGATGGCCTCACACTTGACTGTAGAGTACAGAGGAGTTCATGGTTGACTCAACGACTGCAAGGTGCCCAGGTCCTGTGCCTATAGAGCACACCTCTCCACCACGTGCTTGACAGGTGGTATGAGGTGTTTGTGCTGGCACTAAAAAGAAACATCTGTAGGAACATTTTGCAGCTAATTAGGTTAACTAGCAACAGGTCGGTAAGATGGCTGGGTATAAAAAGAACATCTTAGAGAGGCAGTGGTTCACCAATCTGCAAAAACACAGCATCCACTAATTATGAAACAATTTTAGAAAAATGTCAGATGTAATGTAAAATTGTAAAGACTTGCAAAGATATCAACAATGCATAATATCAAAAGATTCAGAGAACCGGCAAAAATCTCAAGGGACAAGGTCGAAAATCAGCATCGGCTGCCTGTGACCTTCAGGTGACACTGCATTAAAAACAGACACGATTCTGCCGTGGAAATCACTGCACAGTTTCAGGAACACTTCCTAAAATCACTGTCTGTGAACACAGTTCCATCTAGCTTATTATCAGTTCTCAGTTCAAAAACCTTCATGTTTGATACAGTTTTCTGAACTGAGGGGCTGCATTAGTGCCTATGGAATTGGCAGCTTGCAGATCAGGAAAGGTTGTTTTGATCAGTGCTTTAATATATTCCTCTGTGTTTGTTCATTACAGCTAGAAGCAATACAGAAACACCCCTGGTACCTGTAAGTAAATTTACTGTTTTATTTTTTATCTTTTGCCCTTCTGGCTTTTTTTTTTGTTGTTGTTGCATTTTACATATTCCTTTTTTTGTTCAATGCACCTCCATCCCCACTGACTCTTTATATTTCATTATCACCTCAAAATCCACCAGCTTTACTTTTATCCCCCAAATTACAGTTTTAATATAGCCCCAAGCGGCGATAATAGGCCCTCGCCGGCAGCTGCCCCGGTGCTGGTGTCGGGCGTTGCCGGCCAACAATTTCAGTTGGTGTCATTTTATGTTCTTGCCAAATGAAAAAATGTTGCAGTGCCTCCATTTCCTGCATTTTGTAGAATACCCATAAGAAAAAAATGGGGCATTAAGGGCATCGCCATGGTAACATGTTAAAAAATTCAACACGGGTGTCTTGGCTTTTTGACCAGGATGATGATCAGAATGTTTCTACCAAATTTCATGCATTTCAAAGAAACTAAAATATTTTATCGCCATATCAGTTTTAGTTTGCACCTATTGACATGTATCCGTAAACATGGATTTGGGCTCATTCAAGTTTCAGGCAAATCGGACAAAGATTGCACAGACGATTGTACAAAAGACCTGTTTTATTTTTTTTGACAATGTTGTGGTCTCTTCAATGGAATAAAATGGGGTAATTCTGGTATTGCCATGGCAGCAGTGTGCAAAAGATGACATGGGTGTGGTTGGCTTTTTTGATCAGATAAATAGGGGTTTTTGTTGGCTTCTTTTCCAGTCACCCTCATATATACGTTTTTGGAAACGTTTCGACCTGACGCACGTCCCCATGAGGTCCCTGGTCACTTGCGACCGCGTTCCATGCAACGTTGCCCATTTTTGCGTCTACGCCCCTTGCGATCACAATAGACTCCTCGCCGACCCTTCGGTTCGCTCGGGCCTAATAATGGAGAACTCTAACGATTTCAAATAGGCGTTTTTACAGTCACCTTCATATATATGTTTTCGGAAAGCGCTCGACCCGACCATCGTTGTCATGGGGTTCAATGTCAAACACTACACAGGTCACTGACCCAATGTTGTCGCGCAAGCTAACTCATGATGCTAACAATTTAAATTATGGGCTTTTCCATTCACCCCCATATATACGTTTTTGAGAACCGTTCGACCTGACCTACCTCGTTTAAGGGTCTGTTGTTTGACCCTTTTTTATTTTTCACGCGAGCGAATACAATAGGCTCCTCGCCGATCTCTTCGGGAGGCTCGGGCCTAATTAAGAAGTCTCTGCAGTATTTCCTCTTATTAATTACAAAAAAAATCAAGTATCATGTTACAGGATTACACGATAAGTTGGGTTTCCTAATACCAATTCTTAAATATAAGCTACAAAGCTTTTGAGTCATGCTGTTACTGAAATACCAGGTATCATACACAGAGTACATCATCAAGGAGAGTAACCACAAGTATGTGAGTGAATACTGTGATCTATTTTGGGATTTCACTTTTCAGTCTGCAGGCACAGACACCAAGAGTAGCTCCCAGCCTTGATTCTGGAAGGCAAAATAAGCTTTTCAATTAGCGGCTTATCCTGGCATTTTTATTTTCAGTGAATGCATAAATGAAAAGTTGTGTAACCTGCAGTGTTTTGTGAAGCACAACCTGTCTGCTGCTTTTTAGTCCTTTAAAAACTGACCATCTATGCTTACATGGTACGGGGTTTAAAGCACTCATATTCTATTTATAGTATACTGATGGTGTTAAATACCCTGGCTGATGTGGTCATGTTTTAAAATCCAAATTAAAAGCCTATGAAGCAACTAAACTCATCCTGATGTATTCTCTATCACAGTGGTTCCCAAAGTCAAGAGTGCTGTGGCCCACTTAAAAACCAGTCACCCCACCACCACCACCTGCGGTCCACACTTTGGAACCACTGCTCTATCACTACCCTAAAAATTTAGCATAGTAATATTACACATGAAGCCAGTGTAATGCTGGACTTTGTAGTCTATCTTTCTATGAAGAATGCATTTTTAATTACGCAGACCACCTTTTTTTCCTGTCAGGGGAGGTCGGAATGAGCCCTGTCCGGAGCAGCCTCCCCCTCGCCGAGTGTGTATGAAGAGCATCCTGTCCTTAACGGAGCTTGACCCTGATGTCCTGGAAAGCATGTACTCCCTGGGCTGCTTCAGAGACCGGGTCAAACTCACACAGGACCTTACAAGTGAGGAGTGAGTAAATGCAACCCCAAAATGTCCACTTTTTTATGCTAATGCATCAGGGAGAAGCTAATTATGCTCGAATCAGTGGCAACCACAGTTCAAACTCATAATCGGATTTACTCTCAAATGCAGGAATTCGTGATCCTGTTTCTCCATTATTGTTGCTGCTTGCTGAGTTTTAATGTACGCTGTTACAGCCATGGGCATGCCAGCTCTCCCAGAGGCTTATATGCAGTTTGTAAATGTAAGTGTGCTTGTATGCATACTGAAAAAGTAAAATTACACAACTGTGTGTGTCACTGATTTAATTTCTCTCCCAGTTTTTCTTTCTCTCTTTCTCATTATCTCTTTGTATTACTGTGGCCAGCCAATTACTTACATCATTAACTGCCTGACATGGCAGGAACAAGAGCAACAACAATGCCTCTTGTATCTTCCTCTCTGTCCTCCCCCTCCCCCGACCCCCCTTTCTCTGCAAAACTGATGTGGGTGTTCACCAACCACAGATTCAAGATGATTTATTATCAGAATCTACACAAGTCTGCAAAACAAAATTATATATTTTCTTCATGTCAGTAATCAAAAAATATATAAAGGAATGAAGTTGTTAAAAAAAAGCTTTGTTCAAGGTGAGGTGAACTCATTATTCTCACGGCCTGAGGAAAGAAAATGCTCCACGGTCTGATAAAATCAATCAAATCTGCAGAAAGTTCCTAACACCGTCTGAATCAGCTGATAGCTTTAGTATATTTAGTGAATGCCAAATTGGACCATAACACCTACAGAAGTTAACCACATGAAATTTTCAGGGTTGAAAAACTGTTAAAAACTGTAAAAATAACAATTTTACGCCCACTCCAAGTGTCACAACCAAACACCAAAACATTTTTGTTCTGCACCATTTTTTCTGTGACTAATTTTTTAGCATCAATATCATGGGATATATGATAGCTTCAGAAACAAAATCATCAAAATACCAATTTAATGTGTATGACGCAGAGTAACAGAAACAAGCATTGGAACCCTGGATGTTTTAGTCACTTGAGAAACTTCAGAAAGTACATTTTCAAAGATCCTTCAAAGGTCACCACCGTGTGGGAAAAGTCTCTGCATGAATCACGGTGCAAAATATTTATTCTTTATCTAAGCCTTGATGCTCCCACAATCCATTTCAGCTCCCTTCCCTCTCCCTTTAAGCTCCCGTCATACTCACCCAGATGAATGGGTCCAAACTTTTTCACTGGTAAGATCGATGTAGATCCAGGTAGGTTAGCAAATTTATTTCTTTTTAATGAGCACCAGCAGATGATACCTGTGCTTCCAGAAACACATCTGGTCCTACAGAAGTCTAGCTAGCAAAGCAAACAAAATATGATCTGCTATTGTGTCTTATCCACCTTATTTAGAAACTCTTTATGATGACCAGACACTGAATGTGGCTCTTCCATTATTTTTCTAACCTTGACTTTCTGTCTTGCTGCACTTCTTTCTGCAGAGAGAACCAGGAAAAGATGATCTACTACCTCCTGTTGGACAGGAAAGAGCGATACCCCAGCTGTGAGGACGAGGACCTGCCACCACGAAATGACATAGGTGAGCTCACCCCACCCAAGAAGAAAAGCCACACTTATAAATGGATACGTTAGCTTTCCTTTAAATCTCTATTTATTATTCTAAATTTCCAAATGTTTTCTTAATGATTTATTTTTTTATTTCCATTTCCATTATTTCACCAAGACCCACCCAGGAAGCGCGTTGACTCCCCCATGCTGAATCGTTATGGCCGCAGCCGTCCAGAGAGGAAGAGTTTAGAGGTTCTCAGTGTCACAGAGCAGGTTTCCCCCACTCCACCTCGCAGGGCCCTGGACACCAACGCACACAGCCAGAGGTACAAAGTGGCTAAAAAAAGATCACAATTACAAGTGGGAATAAAACGTTCAGCCTTAGAAAAGATTAAAGCTACAAACTACTGATTTTTTCCCCCCTCCTTGAAGTCTTGATAAGTGAGCTTATCTGTTACTCTCTGCTGTCTTTAAAAGGTCTCGTTCAGTCAGTGGCGCATCCACAGGTCTGTCCTCCAGTCCTCTTAGCAGTCCCAGGGTAAGAACTTCACTCTGCCTCCATGTTTATCTGTGTCTACCACAGTGGCTAGGTTTAGGTAAATTTCTGCTTACTCCATATAAGCAACCCGATCAGAGCACACATGCTGTTTGGTTTTAGAGGTGCAAATGTTTTGGAGAATGGCACAGACAGGTGCAGTAATACAGTCTATGGTCCTAGTTCATTTGCACTTAGTAGCCATGTGACACAGATTTACATTATTGCGAAATATCGTCAGCATCTTTAGTGCATGCAGATCAGTTCGGAAAGAAACACAAAAACAAATTTCCTGTGCTGTGACTTTTTTCTTTGACAACACGAGCTCTGGCTGTCATTGCTTTTCATGCCTCTCCGTCATATTGTCACATCCTGAGTCATACACGTTCTCATTTCATCATGCTGCCTCATGCAAAAATCTGTGTTCTTATGCTGACATGGGCAAAACGTGGCTGGAATACCCACGTTATAATAAAGGAGTAGAAGTAATCAATTCCATCTTTCATTGGTGCGTCAAATTGAGGTTCGCTGACAAATCAGGTCCATGAATCACATTTCATGTCCATTGCTTCATCTCTCATCTGTCTGTACCTCTTTCCATCTCTCTCTGTCTACCAATCAGAGTCCGGTCTTCACTTTCAGCCAACCAGAAGTCACCTCCAATTCTGCTTCCTCCTCCAAAGACCCCAAACCAGGAAGCACCACCACCCCTCGACCTACCCGCCCGGCGCCAGACCCAAAAACCCAGACCTTACCCTCAAAGGGCCCCGCAGACCGGCCCCAGCTCCACACCATGAAGTCCCTCCCGCTCCAGACACCACGCTCCCCTTCCCCTTCTCCCTCCCCTATCCTCTCCCCCATTCCACGCTTCTTCAACTTTCCTTCACCATCTGTCTTCAAGTCCAAGAACACCCACTCGTCCTCTAACTCCTCTGCCACCCCTCCTCCTGTGTCACAGGTCACACCGCAGGGCTCGCCGCTGCCCACCCCGCTGGGCACGCCTGTGCACCAACTCCAACACCCTTCTTCCACCACCCCTCCTTCCTCTTCCTCCTCATCTTCTTCCTCCAGAGCGGACGGAGCCGGCGGGGCATCTATGTCACTGACCCCGCCCTCCAGCCCAGGCGGCAGTGGCGGCATGGCGGCCTCGGGCTCCGCTCACTGGAGAACAAGGCTCAACTCATTCAAAAACAACCTTCTGGGCTCTCCACGCTTCCACAGGCGCAAACTACAAGGTGAATAAGGAGTTTAAAACACACTCAAGTCAAAGTTGCATTAAAAAAATTGTCTATCAGCAAAGGGCAAATTAATCTTAACCAAGACATGAAGAGATGAATCCCAGATAGAATCTATTATTACCAAGAAACTAGCACGTGTTCCAGCCTGATGCCGGCGGCTGTGTTGAGTAACATCTTATTTTGTAAAAATATGTAATTAGAGCAATTAAATTTGAGCCTGTCATCAAGAATTACTGCCCTTTTCTTCCCCCTCTCTCTCGCTCTTTTCATATTTTAGTTCCTACATCAGAGGATATGTCCAGTTTAACTCCAGAATCCAGTCCAGAGTAAGTACACACATTAAATCTGTTTGTTTTTATAGATAAAATGCAAATTTTCAAAGTGCAACTTAAAAAGGGCACACTGTATTTGGCAAAATCCCTTTTATTTCACCTACGTGTGTAAAGACCCACAAAGTAGGAGAAAAGCCCCCCCCCCATACCCTCTGATCTGTTCATCCCCTCACTCTTTTCCTTTCCCTCTATAGATCAGTAGGTTTGTCTTTGAATCAACCACTCAGGTTTGCAGGCAGCTCTGATGTCATAACTGCATAAGCAGCATTTTCAGATGCTGAGCAGATCTCTAATTCAGAATGAACAGCTGCAATATTTCATAGCTTCTTTTCCTGCTGGAGCCGTTTCTGTCGACTCTAAAATGCCACAAACGAATCACATCAAATATTCATTTGTTGGCTGCAAGAGTGAACGCAACAACTGAAGACCCAGTAGTTTCCTTTGTGTTAGCACATTGCATTTAATGTGTCTAAAATTAACATCAGCACTGACTGCCCCCCCCCCACTCCACAGCACAGGCCTGTTTCGAAAGTGTGATGCTGAGGCACAACCAACAGTTGTGGCATTTTTAAGATGGATTCGAAACCAATACGCAGGAATTGTGTATTGGTTGTGGGTCACTCTGCTTTTTTTTGTTGCCTTTTGCCCTTCGGTGCACGCTAAACCTAGCTGCTTTCACCTCTTTAGATCTGCTTGTCTTACTCTCTATGCTCTCATTTACTGTGTTTTAACACAGCTGAATTTCCATTAAAGCTCTTCTCATGGATATAACTTTTCTGTTTCTGCTGTCAGACAACAGAACAGGTATGGCACATTAACTCCTTGTCAATTAGCCGTCACTTACGAGCCATATTCCAAGCGGTTGTTCAGCAAAATCCCAATTTTACCACCATAGACATCAGTTAGAGACACAAACTGAGAGAGTTGGAAGCATCAGGAGGTCTTGTCCATGTCTATATCTGCTGTAATCCACAGAGCACCGTGTGCAGCTCCCAGTCTGCTGTGCTCTGGTCTGGGTTTAAAGTTGTACACACTGGAAAACCTCACTTAGAACAAGGCTAGAGGGCTAGCTTATTATAACACAGTGGAGTGAGAGTTTGCTGCAGCATCTTATGCTGACGCTTGAAATACACATTCTGGGGAGGTGTCTGACTTATTAACTCATTAGAACGAGGGAAAATCTGGAAGCTTTTAAATGCTTTTAGGCAGTGTTTGACTTTTTGCTTGACAGGATTTTCAGCTTAGTCGCATGCAGTGGTACATTTAGCATCAACGCAGCTAAAGGAGTGAAAATTGGACAAGGACAGTAAATCCTCATGTTTCACTAAAGAAATAGGTGAACTTTTGCCAATTTGGCTTTATGCTGCACTCAAATAGCCAAAAAATAAATAAAAAAATCAGTGAGTTGACACATTGAGGATGAAAATAAATGTTGCTTAGCGCTCCGCTGTTATATGCAATATTCCTGTGTTTCTGATTCATTGGCTGACTTGTTTGTAGCCGTGCCGCTTTGGGCATTCTTGTCCTTTTTTTGTGTGTGAATTTAACCTTTAACTTCTGTGCTACTGTCAGTGCTTATAGATGAGTGAAGCATCTTTTTTTTTTATTTGTATTGTATAAAATGTGTGACTGGCACAAATTAAAAGCTCGTTTCTTTGCAGACTGGTGAAGAGGTCTTGGTTTGGTAACTTCATCAGCCTGGAGAAAGAGGAGCAGATCTTCGTCTTGATCAGAGACAAGCCGCTCAGCTCGATCAAGGCCGACATCGTCCAAGCCTTCCTCTCCGTGAGTACGGCCAAGCTTAGATAAGCGCTGACATCCTTGTAGGATTCCCACTGCGGTATTAAATGCACACGTTTGGGATTTGATTTGTCGTCACCGAGCTTCGCTCTTTTCTTCATCCTCTGCAGATCCCATCTCTTTGCCACAGTGTGGTGTCTCAGAATAGTTTCCGGGCAGAATACAAATCCTCCGGTGGTCCCTCTGTCTTCCAGAAACCTGTCAAATTCCAAGTATGACTCTGCTCTTATTACCTCCTCAGCTCTAACAGACGTTTTTTTGCATGTTGTCAGTCGGTGTTTGAAGCACTTTTGGAACAGAAGTTTATAGTTTTTAAAACTTTTGATAAAGTCCCCCATTTGTGGATTCTGTATAGCACCTTTTCTTTCCAGTGAAGAAAAGGAAGCTTTGAATGGCATGAGTGTAGAGTGACTGCTGTACATGTACACATACACTGAGTGTTGCAAAAATAAAATGTAAAACTAAAATGAATATGTTAGCAAAGGCATTATCAAAGGACTTTAGCTATGTAAACAACAGTTGGCTCTAAGAATGAAACACAACGGCAAAATTAACCGACAGTGAAGTCCAGACCTCATCAAACCTTTATGTGACTGAGGAAATAAGACTTTTTAAAGCAAGTGAAACTAGCTGGGGCATCCACACGCTGTGAAGTACTGTAGAGAGAGTGAGAGAAACTGGGACAGTAAAAGACCACAACAACCTGTTGGTTTGGTTAACTGAATATTATCCCGTTACAGCTCATAGAATTAAGGACCCAAATGCCCAAATCTTTTCTTAGGTTATAAACAGAAGTCCAAAAAAGGAGGAAAAAGAAATCCAAAAAATCTTTACTGAGAGTCGGTAAAACAGAGAACACACTAGGAGAGACACACTGATGCTTCGACACAGGGGAGACAGGAGTACGTACTCACCAAGGACAGGTGGAGGTTGGTGGGGAACAAAAGCACAGCTGAAAACAGTGAAGGCACTCAAACCAACAGGAAGTCAAAACCAAAGCAAGCCACCAGAGAACACTGTCAAAATAAAAAAGGAAATAACCTAAAAGATGCCTAAACACTAGAAACTCATACTGAGCACAGTACAGAGGAGCATTACACAGGCAGGAGTAATCAAGTGAAGACAGAGAAAAAATGCTTTGCCATCCGTTACAGTTGTGTAACGAATGGCAAAGCAGCAAGTGAAAAATGATCCCCAAAATCAGAGAACTGCATTCACTAAAGCAGCTATAAAAAGTCAACAGAAGCCACGATTCACTGCAACAAACCACAAAAGCAGAGCAAATCCCAGCGATCACAACACTATCCAGCATACGGTGGTAATGGGCACAAAAACTCTTCATTGTTTAGGTTTTTGGAAACTTTTATCAGGCTGCAGTCGGCTAGAGGAGCTCTTCTGTTATACTGAATTCAATTCAATTCAATTCAATTTTATTTATATAGCGCCAAATCACAACAAACAGTTGCCTCAAGGCGCTGAAGATCATATAAAGAAAACAGTCGACCGCAATGTGACATTACACAGCGTAAAAAGCTCTAACCCACACATTTCCATTCCAACTCTTTCATTATCATGAAACACACAATAAGCACACAGCTTCACCCACAGCATCATCCAACCTGGTGTGGTTGTAGCTTGGGTTGCTATGCCAACTGCCAGATTGCTACTACAATATGTCACCTTGGTGTTCCTCGTGAAGGCAAAGGTGTGCATTTCTCAGGGAACCATAGCAGGTAGTTACCCTTGGGGAACTGTGCGGTCTGAACAGCTATGAGCTGACCTCTCATTCTCCCGTCTGCATTAATCTTCATAACAGAACACATGGAACAGCTGTAATTAATACCATTTCAATACCATTTCAAATACTGCAGAAAAGTATGAGTAACAAAAATGTCATTCAATGTCTATTCATATGTAACGAGAGCTTTATAAGCCTGAATCTTTACTGAAAATATTGATAATAAAAACATTTTCTGTGTTACAGGAAGTGAAACTTGTTCAGTTTATTTTCCAAACTCTTTAGCCGAGGTAATGTGTTGTCACTATGCGTAGAATTGAACATTTCCGATCACAAAGAGCGGCAGTATTTTCAAAAATGCAGTCATTACATGGGAGCTTTGATTTAAAAAGTCCTTTTGCTCCCGTAGGTGGACATCGCTTTCTCCGAGGGAGAGCGGGAGCGAGAGAGGGAACGAGCGGAGAGAGAAGGAAGAAGAGAGATGGGCATTTACAGCGTGACCTTCACCTTAATATCTGGTAGGAGACTTTGTTTGCAAGAGACACGAAGCTGGAGTCACAACACTTCCACACGGGAGACGTTATCCGAATTTAACAGAGGGAGATGAGTGTGTGACAGGCCGTACTCCTGCTGCTACAGTCTCACTCATTCAGCACTTTAAAGCAGAACAACACTAAGTTGAGGTTTTGGGTGGGGTGGGGGAAATTAGCCGTGTAGTATGTTGTCTTGGCTATGGATATGGCTCATGACCACCCCCACCCTGCCTCCACCTGTGGCCCACTGTGAACAATGACAGGCTCAAGTATCCACAGCCTAGCACAGCAGATATGGATGGATGGATTTGTAATTGCTTTCAGCAACAACGATTTGTGATCCGTCTCTAAGATAATTCAATTTTCTCATATTTACTAAAATTAAATTTTGCCTTTATAAAATAAGCACTAGGGCTCATGCATTTCAGCTTATATATAAATATATTTTGAGGCATTTTTACTTGTCATCCTTAAGATTTGAGACCTGGTGAAGTCAAGGTAAAAGGAAGTATTCCTAAATACTAACTGTTCCATTACTTTCCGTGGGGAAAAAAAAAACCCATTTTTAAGTCTTGTTTTAAAGACATGTTTTTGCTGTGCAGTCGCTTTCTGTGATTAACACGTCGGAAAATCACTATTTTTCCTTCAGCTGCTTCACAATAAAAGCCCAACACGCCTTCAAAATAAATTTGAATAACCAGAAACATTTCAACTGGGTTTGTTGTCGTCATTATCTCATAACATATGCATGCGTGAAGAAAAAAATGAGAATTTGTGCCAATAACTGATGTGCAGGATTCATCAGCCAATGAGGAAAATACAGTGTTCTGCAAAAGTCTTGAGCCACCACGTGATTTCTTTATAATTTGATAGGAAAATGGGAAATGGGTACATTATGGAAACATCTGCAAACATAGATGGAAATGCAGTAAAATCAGACAAAAACGAGCTTGAAAGTCAATATTTAGTCTGAACTCTCTGAGGCAGCGTTCTTGTCGTTTCTTTAAGCAGTCTTCAGGAATAGTTCTCCAGGCTTCTTGAAGGACATTCAAAGCTCTTCTTTGGATGTCAGGATGATCCCGCACTGCTTCAATAATGTTGAGGTCCGGGCTCTGCGGAGGCCAATACATGACTGATAGTGTCCCACTGTGTGTTTTTCTATCCAGGTATGCTTTCACTGCATTGGCAGTGTGTTTGGTATCACTGTCATGTTGAAAAATGAAGCTGTTGCCAATCAGATGCTTTCTAGATGGTTTTGTGTGGTGGATCAAAATCTGATGGTACTTTTCTGCTTTCATTATTCCATCAGTTTCAACAACATCTCCAACACCAGCCCCAAAACATGACAGGGCCTCCACTGTGTTTACAGATGGCTTTAGAGACTCACTGTTGTACCTCTGTCCTGACCTCCTCTACACACACTGACCATGAGCTGAGCCAAAAATGTCAAATTTGGATCTGCTCCATCAGACCTGTTGCTGCTGCCTTCTCCCTGTTTCCCTTCCTTAAGATTAGCTTCTTGACAACTGAGACGTTTCTAAAGAGGTTTTGACCAACTAAAGATCAACTGAATGTGCAGATGCATCTCTCGGGTCTTTGCTGGATTTTTTTTTCCTGTTTCTTTCAGATACTTTTCATCTGCTGTGGATAGTTTTAGGTGTGCCACTTCTTCTTTAGTCTGCCACTTATCAAGCAAACCTGGTAAGATATGCCAAAAATTCAGCTAATAGGTGAGGCCTGCATGTGGGTCTTCATTTCCAATGAATAGCTGATGAAATTCTTAATGCTTGTAAAACAAACTAATCCCACAGGATTAAAGATCCTATGGGAAGAATCAAATAATAATTATTTTTATTAATTCTTATAAGATTATGCAGAATAAAATCCTTCAGGATTAGTTCCAAAATCTAACAGATTTTTCTATTGAAGTTTTCTTCTTCTTAATAAAGAATATTTTGATCTGGGTTTTGTGATTCAGCTTAACAATTTCCAGGAAATAATTTCAGAAGAAACTGAACTAATAAAACAAAGCCATGGAGTTTTTTTACTTACTATTATGATTCCTGTTTTTAATCCTGAACACGTCATATCTCGTCACTGGAAACAGCTGCATTTGGAGAGTAAAGCCCCAGATGGAGCATTAAGTTCAACAAGTAAATGATCAGAAGATCAAACTAACCCTATATTAAAATATTAGCAGGAGAACCCCAGTGATCATGAAATCCCCTGGAGCTCAGCACAAAGAGGAGACCATGTACTGACAAACTGTTTTCACACATGAATGCCTCACAGTGTGGGGTGAGTAGGTAGAGCGTGCAGGAGGCGAGCAGCTCATCAGACTGCGTCTGTCAAGCTTTGAGTTAAGGATTGCACATGCACACAGCAGCAAACACTGCAGGAGACAGGACAGTACTTACACAAATGAAACACTTTATATTTAACACTCAGTTAACAGAAGTCAAACAGGGGTACGTTGAGAATACAAGAAAGGAAATGAGTTACTTCCTAGCAATGACTGACAGAGGCCATGCAGACTACTTACATATACAAGGGAGAGGGATAATAAGGCATGGGTAACTTAATCCAGACGATAAAGAGGACGGGAAAAGAGTGAAGTGCAAGTACCGAAAGCCACACGAGGAACTAACATTCAAAGTCAAACAGGAAGTAGAATGAAAAGTGGAAAAAGAGCTAGGTGCAGATGGAGGGAACAGAAGGCACTCTGAAAACATTCAAAAACTGAAATGACAGCTGGACATTGGAAAATTACAATAATCACGATACAACCACACGCAGCATAAAAGATGGACGTAGCTACTGTGACATCACCCACTGGTTTCTGAAGCCCCGTTTCCACCGTTGTCGTGGTTGCTGAAACACACCAGCTATGAGGAGCAGGCTGACCGTGTCTACCAACCTGTGATTGACAAGTTGGTACCCAATGAGCATGCGGTGTTATACCACAGATAATCCTCCATTCTGGAACATGATTTTGGAAAAAAGATTTTTTAAACAGACTTAAGGTTAATATGACCCAAAATGAGTGACTGAGACCATCAGAGGTCTTTTTTGCAACCACAGCTACCGCCATCCGGTGGCCTTCAGATAGAATGCTGATTTAAGGCATTCCATGTTTAATACCGCCTGTGGATGGAATCCATGTGAAATGGGAGCTTTAGATTAATGTTTTCTTAGCTGTAAAACACTAATGAATGACATGCTGATCCTCTCTCCTTTTAGGTCCGAGTCGCAGATTCAAAAGAGTAGTGGAAACCATTCAAGCTCAGCTCCTCAGCACTCATGATCAGCCTTCTGTGCAGGCACTGGCTGGTGAGTACCGCCAACAGTACATGGAGTAGTGCTTTGTTAGTTTCCTAGGTTTACTTGATCTGTCCTTGATTTTACCTTTTGCCACTCAGATGAGAAGAACGATCAGCTTTCCCGCCAGCCCGGCACTCCTACGCGTCAGAACTCCCGGAGATCTGAAAGTGGATCGGAGCGGGGAGAGGGGGAGCGTGCGGCAGATGGGGGGAACAGCATCGGCAGCAGCAGCGGAGCCGTCTTACAAAGACGAGAGTCAGGGAAAGACAAGACCAGACTCTCGTCATCCAACGGGACACAGTCTCACCCTTGAAAAGAATGTTGTGGAAGAGAAACGAGGGTCACCTGCCTGGCCCTTTTCTCTTCCTTTCTTTAGTCCTATTCCACATTCTTTCCTTTCCTATTTCCTTACTTCCTGCCTTGCTTCATACTTTTAGTCCTAAGCAATGGGATGGAAAAGGGAGAAGATTTTCCTTGAAGCTGATCTAGGGATTTAATGAAGAATTCCTCTGGAAATGGCTCGTTTTCTCAGAAATGTATATTTTTGGAGACTAGTTGAGCTGATCTCTAATCAGCCCTAAAGGATAGCTTCACCCTGGTGGGACAAGTCTAAAAACAAATGATGTCCAAAAACCTCCAGTTTACTATAAAAATACAGGAATTGTAGTTCACCTGCTCCAACGGATCAAAAACAAAAGAAAAAAAAGCACATGACGTTCCCAATGACCAATCACATGCGGCACATTGTTCAAACTCAACAAGCAAGTTCCCACCCGTCACTCAGAGTGGCTCTGGAAGATGGTGGTCAGTGACGGAGCGCATCAAGGCATTCTCATTTTTCATTTCCTAGCCAGCCGGCTATCTCGTGAATCAGCATGTCTTCTCAACATCACCTGACATGACAGGAAACCATCTCTCCTCTCTTTTCTTCAGTCTCTAATTGAAGGCTGTCTTTAGGGACAGTCCTGCTTTAGGCTCAACTGTTAAAGTGGATTTACTCCTTAAATTATTAGCCAACTTAACGCTGTGCTGATAGTGGGTCTAATGTGGGCTGTGTAATGTAACCCTACAGCAAAGTGAATATTGTCAACAAACACAACTTTCTTGAGTGTATGATAAGCCCCACAATCATTTCTGAATTACACTGATAAAGCTATGATACCATATTGCCTTTAATGGAGGAGAAAAAGTGAGCAGCCAGTTAGGTTTTGAGGACACTAGGACACACCACAGGCAGAATCTGCCACAGGTAAAACTGGACTCTGGAGGAGAAGGAGGTGGATAGGTAAGCACAGGATAGCTGGCAGCATCCGGTTGGTTGAAAAAGAAGAACAAGTAGCCAAACGCCTCTAAAGCAATCTTGGAGATAAAAATGAAAGTCAGTTTTTTAGAAGAGGTTTGTCTTATACAACATTCACATGCCATATACACTGGAAACCTGCACATATTCACCCGATGGCTTGAATGAAGTCACAGTAACATATTTTCAGATGTTACCGAGGAAGGATTTTGCTTACTTTTCTCCATATCCTCTCCGGTTTTTCCCGTCTCTTTCTAAAAGCCAAGATCAAACAAATGACTCCAGCTACCCAGAAATATCGTTTAAACTTATCTTCAATTTTTGATTCTTGGTAGCATCATTAGAATCAATGCAAGAATCCAACAAACTTTGCAACACAGCATCGAGCAAATCTTCTAGCTGAAGTTACAATATTTTAACTTGTGCAAACAGGAATCTGCACGGTGCAAATTTGAACTTTCCTGATTTGCATAGACTTTATATGTAATTGCTTCTTGCAAAAACTTTGCATCTCCCACATCAACCTAATGGAAGCAGTGTTAGCGTGATTAGTTCGCTAGTACGGCTGATATCTTTTTAATGAATGCACAGTCAACCGCTGGTGGTGCTGAACACACCAGTGATTGTAGAATCGTATCAAGGCTGCCACATGTGTGCAAATGTCACCGTGCAAACTCAGACTGAGCAATTCTAGTATTTTTTTTATTTTATTTTTAAGTTTAGCTCATGTCCTCTACATTGACAGTGGATTTATGCTTTTGTGCTAAATTTACACCATAGTTATGGCACAACCACAAACCCTTCTGAAACTCAATGCTGTAACCTACACTCTAACCTGACCTCACTAGAAATGTGACGACATGTAACCGTCTGCACGCCCTGCACAGGTATGAATGCTGGGAACGGCATGGGCTACTTGTGCATGCTGCGTCCTCGTAAACTCTACAGAGATTCACTGCAGGAGCATCATTTAGGCTCAGTGCGCAGGGACCGGGGTTTATGACTTTTACTGCAACCAGCCACCAGATGGCAATCAAGTATCTTGGTTTAGAAAAAATGAGTAGAACTTTTATAAGTTTACAGTCTTTAGAGTCTTCTTTCTTTCTTTCTTTCTTTTTTAACAAAGCTGAGCACTGCAAGCTGTAAATATCTCTTCCATCTCATCCAAACAGTGCTGTTCAGACAATTTTGGCTGGGGAAAAATTGAGAGGGAAAATTTTTAAAAGGTTATTCAGACTGTAGCATTCCCTCCTGTATGGCTGCACACACTGCTAGCCTTAGAGTTGCATTATTTTAACAGACTAATTTACCTACTTTTGCTTTGTTTCATTATTAGAGCACTTAACAATTGAAACCAGATCACTGAAATCAGCAGATGTGCATTAGATTAGCAGTGTATATTTCATTTATGCAGTTTTTTCAATAAGCGGGACATCACATGGTTTCCAAAATTCCCCATATCCCGTCACACACGTACCAGCAGGTCTGTCAGGACAAATACAATGAATTTATTTAGATAGACATTTAGAAGCTTCAGATTAGCTAAACCTTTAAGTGCAGTTTTGTTTTGTTTTGTATCTTTTACACTGTAGCCATGTTTGGTAGCAATCCCTCCAGTATGGGAGGGAGCACTGACTCCAGTAACTAGTAGCTATATGAGCATGTGAATATTGTACTAAGAAAAATTCAAACCTCTTTAAAATGACTTGCAGGGGACCTATATGCCCATTTCCAGCTCAATATTTTTGCTCTGGACCTCCACGAGAGCAGCATTCCATGAGTCACAGTTAAAAGAAAATCTTTCTGATCTTCTCATCTGCAGCCCTTCAGTCATTTTAGGCCCTCCCTAAAAGCCCACTTTATTCCGATTGGTTCGTTTGTGGAAGCCTGGAGAAGGGCAGCACCCAGAGCTCGTGAGCTGCACTGTCTGTATTTTGTCTGCATGACGAGACAAGAAATCCATTCTGATGGACGTCAGCGTGTACTCAGAGCAGGCTGAGGGCTGAGACTTTGGCTCACTGGGAGTACAATGACATACCACACTGGTTTAATATGAACATGCAACATTTTAACATTCGAGATACAAATCATAATAGGTTCTCTTTAATGTAAATGTGGAACTTAAAAAAAACAAAAAAAGTGTTTAAACAGGACAGCCAGGTGTTTATTTATTTTGCCCCTGAGCTGGGCCACGTAAACCCTTCCTCTGTTTTGACAGCAGATGCAAAGCTGCCTTTCTGCCTCTGCAAGCAAAGACAGAAGGGAGGCTGGCGGAGGCAGCGAGTAACTGCTTTGTGTCTGTAGTCATAAAGACTGCACACAAACTGCTTGGGAAGAAAAATGAAGCCACAACTAAGAAATGAAATATGCTTGGTTTTCTACTTTGTTTCTTTTTTTTATACTCCGATCCAGCCTCTGTGTGTATGTTTGTTTTTTTTAATGTTTTAGTATCTGACACTAACAGAGGGTGGCGCTAACCGCGTGAATGTCAAGAAACTTTTTTGAAACTATTCAAGAGGGTAGAGATATTTTTGTTCTGTGTATTTATTGAAAAAAGTATTTATTTATCAATGTATTTATGTATGTGTGTGTTTATTTATTTGCAGTGTATTTGTTGGTTATTTTCATGAACGGAAAAGCAGGATATGGGTATAAAGACAGGGAGATGTTAGTTATGTCTGCTGCTGCAGAGCAAAATAGCTTTCCCTCACAAAAACTAAACAATTACGCCACTGATTTATTTATTTATAACATTTTAAACGCTGCTGCTGCTGCAAAACAACCCTTTCAGCTTTATGTTGTGTGTTAGATTTTCTTCATCATGTTTGCTGTTACAGTTGTCCAAAAGGTTAGACCAAGATTTCACACACAGTGAGATATAATATATCCTTCAGTGCTGAGTCCTTCCCTCTTTTAGGTGTTTCATTTCTTTTTCAACTGAGACCTCAACGGAAAAGCGAGCAGGGTGATAAGCTGCTGGAATGTTGTGTAATTACTTGTTGTCACAAAGTCGTCCGAGTTTGTGTGCTCCTGTATGTACAAAACACACACAAAGGCCTTTCAAATTAAAGGTCCTTTTCAGCCCAGCGTGTCTCTGTAGATAACGGAGGATTATTATCTTGATTTTTGGATAGATTGGTGTGAAAATTCTTGTTTAGCCACTAGACCTGCTCAGTAATTTGCGGTGACTCCAGGCGATTCACTGCACTTTGTGTTCAGAGATAACTGGTAAATGTTAGCATGCTATTAGGCATGACTAAAAACAGGAACTTGGAGAACATTAGACCTGCCAAACATTCCCATACAAACAGAACATTAACATTATATTTTCTATCTTTATAGCAGGCCCTGGGGCAGGCTGGCGACCGGTCCGGTGTGTACCCCGCCTTTCGCCCTGTGGCAGCTCAAACAGGCTACAGCACTGCACATAGTTACTTGCTATTTATCATTATTAACAGGCTAATAAAACTAATCAAAACTTATCCAGAAATAATGCAAGCCATGTTATTTGTCAAATAACTGCATTCAAATGCTCCAGAATATCAGTTAGCTGAGGGGATAGCTAGGAGAAAGCTAACCCAGCTGTCATGCAAAATGTCCCTAATAATTGTTAAGATCATTTTTAATGAATAATAAATGGGTGAGTTATATAAGACGCTGCCCCTGTAAGGTGGTCCTAAACTAAGATAATAGCTAAAAAGACCAAACTGAATCTTTGTACCGCCCTGTAAATGTGTTCACTTCTGCTGTAACGTCGGGCATGTTAACAGGAGACTGACTTGAATTTGATGAGCTGCAGTTTTCGGGCTTCTAGTACGGCTTCATTTTTCAGCCCCGGAGGTTGTTAGCTGTTTGGCGTGCCAACATTGACATTTTCCAAGTTTTACAATGCTAACAATTTACAGAGCTGCCGTGCGCACTCGTAAAACATTTTGTGTTTTTTTCATGCCTTCATTCCTCATTGACCTGCAGCAGTGGTGTCACACTGAACACGATTACAATTGGGTTTTTTTATGTATTTTTTTTTTGCCATATTCCTCATTGCATTTAGAAATTGTGCTCCAGCAGCCTAGAATTTGTTTATAAGAGTGAGCTGCAAAGGGAATGTTTACAGGAGTGCAGCATACCCCCAACATGAGGTTTTGGCATCTTTTCTTCTTTTTCTAGTGGAAACAATGAAGACGGAGTTTCAGTCTGTGCTGAGTTTTAATATTCGATTTCCTGTTCAAGTGCGTGTCCATATTTGTTTTAACTTCTGCCGTCTTCAGCTCACTTTTCCCACCCCAGTTCTCACAACGTACACCTGTAGGAGAACCTAGCAGTGAGAGCCACACACCTGACAGGTCAGAGATTGGGGAGGATTAAAGTTACACACTCAAATACACAAAAGGTAGTGTTACAGCTTTTTTTAAAAGAGTAAACTTCATCTAATATTCATTTAGAATGAGAAGAAGAGTTAAAGGATAGAAAGAAGAAGAGCAAAGAAACCTCCTAAAGTGTGCTCCACTGAGCAAACCCTGCATTTGAATCCATTCAAAGACACAACAGGACGCCAGCTTGTTTGCGCAAAAAAAAAAAATCTCCCCACTTTCTCCCTCGTTTCTTCCTTTATCCCTTATCCACCTATTCACTTTACATTTTCTACATTTTCCTCCTCCCATTCTTCCTCTTTGTATTCCTTGAATCCCATTCCACCCATCCCATCTTCTCCCAAATGCACATATCTCACACCCTTATATAACCACCCCCCTTGTATACATTTTATACACAGTATATTTCAACACAGATGCTGTATACATTTGTATACGCTGTGTGCCTGTCTCCATTGTATGCCATCCATATCTATGTAGCGTTCACTATGTTTTATTGACACTGTAGTCACCATACAACTCTTCCTCTCATCATTATTGCTCATTCTTCTTCTGCAGTTAAAGTTGTACAACTATAATCTCCCATCATTGTCCCTCTCCGCCCTTGCACCGCCACTCTAACCCCACTCCCAGCTCCCATCTTGTGACCCTCCACTCCACACAGCAGAAAAAGAATGTTTCACTCTGGAGAAATTCATGACGTGAGAAATAAAAAAAATGGAGGGAGGAGGTGGAGCGTAGGAGAGGGTGGGGGTCAAAGAAAACAGCTCACACGATTAATGACGAAGAGAAATGTCTGTAGTATAATTACAAAAGAGGAAAAGTGCACTATTATGACAATGATTATTATTGCCTGTGAAAAATACTGACCAATAAACAACAATGGATATATGTAAGTGCGTGTTTGTGTGTTCTGTTTCGCAGCACACTCATTAAATGCTGAGTAATTATGCTTATTGAAATTAGGCTACATCACTATCATAGTCATTATGCTGTCATTTCCTATCCTCTTAACTCACTTTGTTCAGCCCAACTGCACAAATCGCACGTTCAGCCTCACGAGGCGCTTCAGTACACACTGCAATCCATTACGTTTCTCGATCGACTGTACCACAAGTAATATTTTGGTCACAATATAAGGTCCAGTAAAGGTTACTGCATTTGGTAACTTCAGTGGACATCCCAGTGCCTCTCCATGAGGCCGTAGAGCTGCATGGATTTCTCCCAGCCAATCAGCAAACATCAGGCTACTTGCAGACAGTGACCCGTGGCTTCTGACCAATCAGCAGTAGCCTGGACCATTTCAAGCTGCAGATGCGTACCCCTACCTACTTCCACACTTACAGTCATAACAGTGAAATTAATAGTGGCAACTTAATGATACCCCATACACCGAGGGCCAGTGCAAGTGGTGTAGTAAGCTACTGTAGGATATTTTATTTTATACAAATAACACATTATAACATAGTAAAATAATACTTGATAGCATATTGGACATCACCACAGGTTTGTATAACATTATTCAGTGATTCAGTGAGAAATTTAACCCATTTATAGAAATTTTTTAACTATAAAGAGTGGCATGATTCATTTTGTCATATTAATCTCCTGTCCAATAATCTGTCCATAACATTTCAGTTTGCTGCCTCTCCCTGTTCCACTTATCCCTCGAACACATGCACTTTTAGTGAGTCTTCTTTCATGTAACCACACGTGTGCGTTGTTGTGCTTCATTACAAACACAGCAGTCTGTTGGCGTCTCCACTCAGGCATGCAGCAGTGAATCCGACTCCGATCTCCTGCATTCTGCTCACCTGTGTTATAATCAAGCCATCTTTCCCCGACACAATCAGCTGGTTTACACAAAAAATCTGCACCCGACAAGTCCACAGCACAGCGACAACACAAGTGCACGTTTAAAAGATACATATTCAGTGTCTTAACACTGTAAATCTCTTGTGTTGGTCAGTCATTTGAAAACATCTTACAGCTTTGATATATCAACCACCAAGTTTATTGACTGATCACTGATTCTTCTACATTTTGTTGCAGTGCTCAAAGACCCTTCCCCCTCTCAACCTCCACCCCGAGTTAGTCAGCCTCAGTTTCCCTCTTTTCAGGACCATCCTGTGTCCCCACAATCAAAGCAGCCACCTCTCTGGTGTCTGCCTGCCTCTCCTGCATCCTGCAGCAGTTCATGACTTGTACACTGTCAGCTGTGCCATGCGGCGTTTTGCTTCAGTTTCGTCTCCTTATTTTTCTCAGTCTCTTCTTTTGTCATTTTAATTCCACGTGTGGCTAATCTCAACCCCAGATGACCTCAAGCATGAGCACTGTGGTGATGCTGTCATCCAAACTGTTCATTCATCCATGGAAAAAGATCAGTTTCCCAATCAGTTCACATGAGGTGACACTGATGCCAGTGCAGTCTTTCTGTAAGTGTCTTGTGTGTGCTCGGGGAGGTTGGTTGAAGTCGAAGCTTGTTTCGTAGGATCGGAGCAGGGTGGAGGTGAAGCTGTGGAATATTTAGCCAAATCTGGCCCTGGATATTGATCTGATGATGTTGATGGTGCTGGTCTGTCATTTCGCTCCGACCTCTGTGCTCAGAGAGGAGGCGGCTCCAGGTCCGGGTCTCCCTGCTTTTGACACGCTGAGACATTTTGATCATTTTTCATTTCTGCTTTTCACACTTTCTCCCCCACAAGGAAAAAATAAAATATTTCCATTCAGCATTAAACAGCACGTGCTTATTTATTTCCTTTTCATTTCATTGCTTTCTCCTCATCTTCAATTTCTCTATTTCTTCCATTCATTTTCTTTATATTGAAAGACTCGTGTTTTGCATAATCATGTTCATTTGTCCCCACATTGTTATTGCTGCTATATTTCCACACCATGTTTGTTTTCCATAAATTGGACATTCTGACTTTTTCAGGTTGTATCTAATTTGAGCCGGCTTTCTGTTTTGGATTTTGAGCTCCCCGTCTTAGTTCATGGTGGTATTCACTTGAATCTCGGAGAGCTAATCTCTGGATTCTCAATGACAGCCGGTGTCAATTTGTCAATTCAGCCCCAGTAAGTTGTCACTTATGTAACCCACAATGCTGTTAACCTGCGTTCGCCTGTGGTGATCAGCCCAAATCAGCTGTGTTTACAGCACTTTTCTCTGATTGGTGGACCCTCTTACTGAATTTAAAATCTCTTAAATCAAAAAAATTGCCCTTAAAAGCTACAGTACAGTCAGAAATCCAAGTAGGTCTCACCCTCTCTCCACTCTGGGTTCTTTAGCAGTTGAGATTTCAGCGGTGACTCTGTCTGCTCTCAGCTGCCAGGCTCTCATCTTCTCAACAATCTGCTCAGAGGTAAGAGCCCTTTCAGGCTCATTGAGTCTACCTGCAGGTTTTCTGGATCAACAGCAGAAAGTAACTCACTCATGAAATCTCATACTCGCCCCCTGGATGGCTGTGGAAAAATAAACTGTGCACTGAAACCAAACTGATTTTCTGAGATTTATTAAAAGAAATCTTTGCAAAGGGATCAATACAGCACAAAGAAATCTTCTCACCAGAAGTGAGATCACACAGGAAAAATAATAACAGCTCTTTTATCCTCATGTGTGGATACAACGAGTTTTCTTCCCACCATGATGAAGGCATCAGCATGATGATGACCTGAGTCACGACTTTGGACTTGGCTTTTACTTGTTTTCTCATCTTCCACACTCAGTTCTTGTACAAGTAAAAATCACAGTTACATGCCCACAGAGATTATTTGAGTTGAAACACAATTTTTTTCACTCCAACCTGCAGTTACTGCAACAGGAAAGGGAACCAGGTCACTGCTGAACTCGATTGCTTTTCCTTTAGATATGTGAGACATTTTCCTGGAGATTTGGCTGTAAGGGACCAAGTTATTAAATGCATGTGCATACTGTTCAAAAAATGGCTTTATTTTTTTTTATAAATTTTATATCAAAATTACACAAGAATGAAAGGATTGTAAAACAGTCTCCCACCTCGTCCACACTCGCTGCTACGTGAGTACCACTGTCCTGCGCCTCCCACTCTTCATTGATTTAATTTTTTAAAAAAAAGCAAAACTCAGTACAATTCATGCTTTTTCTCGACACTTTTTGCTTTTCTTTGCTTGTTTCGTTATAGTTCGAAGTGGGCGGCTTTTCATAAGCTGACGTCATTTGTAGTTTTTTTGCGAGAAAATGACAGCAAAGAGGTCTCACTCTGACATAAATACAGTTGATATATAAGTTTCAGACAGGCGCAGAGTTAATCACAACCAAACCAAAGCAGAATGGCCTTCTATTTTTTTTAGTTTGTCAAACTTTGATTTTATTTAATTGATGCCAAATATGGGGAAACATAAACACCTGTGAGAGTGTTAGAGTGGCCCATCTTTGTCTCCATAGGCAATCTCCGTCTGCTGGGCCCTGCAGAGAGCGGAGTGGGATCGGCTTTCAGTCAGTGTGTGGCGCCCTGTGGCAGCAGTGAGAAGGTGGGGTTCAAGTTTGCACATTCAACTTCACACAGAGAGACTTCCTGGAAAAAAACGATAAAGGTACGTTTAGATCAGTTTTGCACACAACTGTTTGAACTGCGACCTCATTTTGGTCCGTATTTCTCAGGTTTAACTACTCTGGATGTTCCGCACGGTCGGCTTTGAGCATCGGTCGGCTTTGAGGAGATGGAGCCGGGCATTAATGGACCGCTGTGATATCAGAGCAGCGCGCATTAGAGTGCATGTGTGTTAATGCAGGGTAGTTCACATGCGTGCTGTAACTGTGTGTGTGTGTGCTCACTGTGTGGTTTCAGTGGCTGCATTACTGGGAGAGACGATTACATTAGTGATGGTGAGCAGCGTGGCCGCGCTGTTGGCATTTTCTTTACTAACAGGACTCAGACGTATTCACAGCGTGTTAGTGGTGGAAAAGTTGCCTGATACTTCTGTCTGCTAAATGCATTTGTTAACCGGGGAGAAGCCCTTACACCAAACAGAAAAGACACACTTACAAGACCGGCCTTGCGCCAAGGGTGGGTGTAAACACAGAGACTGCCGGAAGAAGTATGAGAAAAACGCTCAGACGGGAACATGTTAGTAAGATATTAAAGATAAAAACATTTAACTAGACCAGTGAGAGCTTAAAAACACTGAAAAGCAGCGGTGTTTGGTGTGTTAGCAGGCTGAAATAGCTCACGGTCAGCTAATAAATGTTAATTCAGTTTATATCGCCTGCGAACGCGTGCGCGCGTCTTTCTTCCCTCAGCCCTCGCGTGTGCGCGCTCCCTGCAAGTAAAACCAGCTTGTCAACATTGTTCTGACGATTTATCAAGAAACTCCGGTTTGTAGCTTCACTCTGTTTCATTTTAATGCTTCTCTGTCGAGATCCTAAATTTCCAGCAGTTATGAATTTAAATATTTGAGTATTTCTTTATTTATTAAAGACACAGTTATTTTTGTTAGCTGCTTGAGCAGGTCCTGTCTGTGTGGGTGTCAAATAAGTTTTGTTTGGTTGCTCATCAGAACCATAAGCCCGCACCTCCTTGGATACAAAATATTTGCAGCCCCAGTAATTAACTGATAGCAACAAAAACAACCGCTTCAGCTGGATTGGCTCCAGTTTGCTCTCATTTGAGGCCTGCAGCTGTAGCTGAGATACTGCTGGATGTATCCATGTGAATATTGAAACCAGTGGAAGGCTGTTTGTCAGCACTCGCTGAATTTCTGGAGATTAGAAATAAGTGATTTGACTGCTGCATCGGAGATAACGTAATGCCATGCTTATTTGCAGCACTGTCATTTTATATACATTTTATTTTACAAAAAGGCCGGGGACTTGCGTGTTATACAGGCTCTAATACTAAGGAAATATTTGTTTAAAAGCCTGCGTCGTGCAGGAGTGAGGACAAGATGAGAATCTGTGCAGGAATGTGCAGATAGCAGAAGCTGTTCGAAGAAAAGATCAGGGTTCGTAGGAAGTATAAACTCAGTCGATTGTTCAGAAAGTGGAAAGCTCTTTAAAAAGGCCTTTTCAATGACACAAAGATAAACTTCATACTACAATAAATAAGTAAATTATCACACTTTAAGTTACACAACATCGACGTAATCTGTTAGCATGATTTGATATTCGTTTCATCACAGGTGGTCACAAAATAGTGATTTTATTTATTTATTTTTTCTCAAGAGTGTTTGGTTCGGAAATTTATTGACGGTCCCTAAGTGAACCTCCGCGCGTGAGACGAGGGAGCGGCAGAGAGCGGCTGGCCGAAATCTGAGTCCCTTAATCGGATCAACCGTGAGCTAGATGCCGCTAACTTCGCGGAGCTTGAATATCCAATATCCAACTTGAAACTAACTTCACCGCGGTGCTTCACCACCACTCAGAACACTGCTAAAACAATGAAATCGCAGATCTGACGTTGTGATCTGGAAACAGCCCAGAGAAATATTCTTCTAAGTAACCTCTGGGTATGCCAGGTTGACAGGTTCTAGCACTAGTAGGAGCCATCTGAAAATATAAATAAAACTTCTTTAAGCACACACATTGTGGTCATTACAAAAAGCTTAATTAAAGAGAAAAAACGACATATCCTATATTCTTCCAATCTTATACTAAAAAAATGGTTAGCATGTGCTACTTGTTCTGTAAATAGAACGGATTGACCAATCAGAGAACATCATTTCAGTCACGTGACCACACTGATTAACCTGCTGCCCCACAAGGCTTTGCGCATTAAAGAAAACGAACTTCGCATTATCAGATTTTGGCAAAAAGTTAGAAAAAATATTAAAGTAATGTCATATTTACCTATAACGATGTCATATGCATCCAGTAGCTGATTTTGAAAGCGTCGAATGCGAGCCAAATTTTCAAGTCGAGCGTCAACACAGAGGGACGCAAAGACCAAAGTAGAGAGATTTCTCTACGACAATGGATCCCAAAGTGTGGGCCGCCGCAGTAATAAGACATTCAGGTTGAAATTACTCACAAGTTTGCATAGTTACATATTTATTTAAATGTATTTATTTATTTATATAAAAAGTGAATTCAACTGGTTAGTTTGCGATATTGCTCATTACTATCTGACCTGAATTTACTGCTCTTGTATTGAAGTTTGCGTGGGATTTTCTGGTTTTTAAGTGGGGCGCAGCCCTCTTGACTTTGGGAATCACTGGAAAATGCCAAGAATGAACCACTTTAATTGCCTTGGGAAACGCTGTGCG
>JAMQGT020013139.1:232500-237498 GCA_024447675.2 Pterophyllum scalare | reverse complement strand
TGCTGGCAGTGACAGAAGTGACAGTGATAAGAATCATTTGTGTGAGAGAGCAAACAATTGTCACCGTCAGCATTAGGAGACAAAGCTCTGTGTGGGTCTGGGTGAAATTCACACACGGGCGGCGTGAGTAACCAAGAAAAATGAAATCTAAAAACTGTGAATGTGTGAAGCTTTTTCATCTAAACTTGGACGGGTTCAGTCGCACTGGCTGAGGTAAATTTAAAACAAACAAGCAAAACCAGATGAAACAGTGCCAACAGGTGCCATTTTGTGTGTCTTTATTGTGGACATGACATTACATCTTTTTGAAATGATGTACAAAAGTATAACAGAACTGAGAATGGCTCAGACGAGGTAGAGCTTTCACATCGGCTTGCTGGCTTGAAAACTACACAGTATAAAAACAAAAACAACCCAGAAAAATCAAATTAAAACAAACACTCCTGTCTGCTTCTGTCCTCTTATCCTTTTTTGAAGTGATAATAAATACAGATATCAACCAAATACATTTGGAATAATAATGTCTTCTAAGGTAAATTAATCATGAAGTTCTTAACAAATTAAAAAAAAAAAGAATACGGACACAAATAATACAACTTAAGAGGCATGATAAAAACCCAACCAAAGAGAAAAGAAACAACACCTGCCAGCCCCTCTGGGAGGGCAACCATGACTAGCTACTCAACAAATCCTACAGTTTAGCAAATGGAAAGACTAAAAACACACTTTTACATCTTTATGAAAAAAAAAAATTAAAATAAGCACTGCTGCACCTAGCATTATCAAACCTCCCATGAGGAAATGTAGCTAAAAGCTGTACCACACAGCCATCACAGAACAAATCATTTTGCATTCATATCTATAGAATCATTCTTTAAAAAAAAAAAAACAACAAAAAAAAACACAAAGAAAAAAACTCTAAACCAGAAATTGCGCTGAAGTGTGTTAGCCGGCACCATTAAAAAGACATTCTCAAAGAAACCTTAGCTAGAATTGGACAAAATAAGAATGGTTAAAGCACTAACCTAGTCTAAGTGCACTAGTAATGCCATTTGGTTTCTACCGCTGTATATAAAGGGTTTGGTAAGAGTGGATTACAGATATACACTTTATATTACACTTACTCCTGCTTCATAGTTTTTCCTAAGTCACACTTCGGAGTACAAATTCATAGCTGAACAGTTCATTTTAAAGGGACTTCTGTACAACATTGGTATTAGTACAACTACCTCAAAGGCTAGAGAATCCATTTCAAGTATTTTTTCACTAACCACACCTTCAGTATACAACTTTGTGTATTATTAGGCAAGTCAAGCACACAATATTGTATGCATAACTAGAACAACCCACTGGTGTAACAACCGTTTCCTCGCGCGTTCGTGTAAAAACTACAGAGGTCTCAAAATAGTTGGAAAATACAGTACTCTGTGAGCTCCGTCATCTACAACTGGTGTGAATTTTGAATCGGAGAAATCGGCTGCTTTATTTTTGCTCAAATTTCTGAGCTGCTTTGCTTTGCTTCTCCTCTTCCCTAACACGCTGAAGAATGGCCGGGCGCGGCATATTCAATCTTGGGGGCTATTTAAGGGTGAAGAACAAGTAAAGCAAACGGCCCTGCTTCACCTCAGCCAATAAATTTGAACACGCTTTCATTGCAGAGGAGGTAGGATACGTATAGAAAGCATCTAGACGGAGGCTGGAGCACACAGGCATTTAGTCAACCTCTCATACAGTATAAAGAGGTGTGAAACACACATAAATGTACACTCACACATACACACGCACACACCCGCGTTAAGGCTGTGACAGCTCTACAATTCAATGTCTCCACCTTGTGTATTTACCCGTGAACTGAGGCCGACCTCCTCACCTCTGGCTGCTCTCGGCTCTCTCTGACCTTCTCGAATGCCAAGCTTCGCATCACAATTCAAAGAATTAGACTGACAACACGGGAGACAGGCTCATTAGTCTGCTTAAATGTTCTGCTAACATAATCAGCCCTGCACTGTTGGTCCAATAAACATGCTATTACACAGGATGGTGGATACGTTTCACTGGGTGCCCGTTTTGTCTGTTAAAACTGTCAGCATCAAAGAAACAGCTTTAAATCCCGGGAAACACACTCGCACTTCAAAGGCTGACGCCACATGAGAAGATCGACACCTGCCCAGGGCCTAGCGTAGCTTAGCACAAAGACTGGAGACAGGAAGAGACGGCAGGCCTAGTTGCGATTTTCCTTGTTCGTGTTTTTCCAACGTCACACTTTAAAAATGTTAGAAAAAAATAAAGCCAATTTTACATGGTTGCCCCTAATAGTCGATGAGACAAATCTTAGCCCCTCAAAGATTTCGACTGATATAATGGTCGGAGAGAGAAAACTCAAATTGCACAGGAAGTGGCGAGATTTGCACAGCTGCATCCTGTGGTTATCAAGGCCCCAGTGCACCCCTGGTATAGGAGAAGGACTCACAACTGGAAGCAAAGTTTTTCCACAAAGTCTCATCTTTTCAAACTGTTGTACCCTCTGTGAATTTCTGTCTGTATCGACATATCGTTAAAAAAAAAACGACACAGTCGTACACCTGTGTCTTCAACGCCGCAACGCCAGGTTACAGAAATCAAGAGATGCGGAAACCTGCAACAGCGGATGTGGCATCAATTTGACGTCAACTTTGTCATACGGTGCTGTTTGCCCAGCGGGTATAGTGAGGCTAAGAGTAAAGGATGCAATCAGAATTTTTGCCACCAGTGTTATTACCTGCATGCTTTGTGCATGAGCTATTTTAAAGGCTTCTTATCACGGTTTTGCTGTGCAATGTCGCACCTACATCACTTATAACATTCTGTAGCAGCCCCGGAACTCAAATCTTTTAACCTTAAAATATATATTTAAAAAAGGGAATTAAAACAACAGACAACTGATGACTGGTTGACTCTCAACCTAATACCACCATTCAACAAGGAAAATGTTTGGTTGGGGGCAGCCCTGTCATTTTGTGTAATTTTGCTGTGTCGTGCTGCTGACCTGCTCATGCTGGGTTCAGATGCAATATCAGCATAAAAATACCAAAAATGGGAGTTGGACACAATAATTGATTTTTTTTTAAATTAAACCAAGATGGCAAAGTGGATGACAGTATAGCCTAAATTTTCAGCACTTATCTTCCATAGGACTAAAGATTTAGACTTCTGAACCCAGAACAATGATGATGACATCATGAAATGTAGATTTTTAAGGAGACTGGAAGGCCAAAAGTTCAGACCTGCAGTGGAAAACATTAGGATGCATTTCTTCTGAGCAGCACCGTCCTCCTTGCTATCTGGAGCCGATTTCTCACTGCCACTCCTGCTTTTGTGGAGTCAGTCTAATTTAAAGTCCAAATTGTCTGAGTCGGTGACACTCTAATACGAACGAATATGAATATGAGTTACTGAGGAAAACTCCACTCAGTCCCTTCCTCTTAAATGGACAATAATTGAATGGCCATAAAAATGGTATGCTCATTTATATTGGCTATTAAAAACACACTTTTTTTTTTTTTTAATGAGCACTAAAGCAGACACCCCCATTAGCGTTTTCTCTCTCTCTCTCTCTCTCTCTCTCTCTCTCTCTCTCTCTCTCTTCCCTTCCTGATCCTTCCTCTCTCCATCTTTCTTTCTCTTTCTAATGACTGGCCCCAGAGTGGTCTCTGCACTCCCACCATTACACTGTGGAATATAAAGGGGAGTGAGTTTAGCACACCCAAGCATGCACCCACGCACGCACACACACACACACACACACACACACACACACACACACACAGAAAGATGCAAGTCTTCTGACTCAGACCCCAGAGGAGACTAACTTGCTATGTGCCAGTTGTTGATGAACCACAGAGCTCTCTTCTCTTGCTGTGGGTTGATGATTGGTGTCCTGAGAAATGCACAGAATCTCACATACAATAAAGCTAAAAAGAAAAACAAAAAAACAAAGGGTTTGTGGGGGCATCTACAGCAGCCATGCAATGCCACAGTCCTTGATCACAATACCAGCTCTTGCATTTGAGTTCCTCTACTTTTCCTGTAAGGCTGCTCGCAGGAACTTTTACTCGTTGGTACCTCCAAAATGGCAGCAAGAGGTAACTCGCTGAAATTTTAGGGCTTATGCCAACCTTCATGATAAAGAAGACTGAATGTTGGAGAGTTCAGCCTCCCTGCTGTTATAAATCACTCCTCATTTGTTCTGTGGTGACAGAAGTTCCCACCTGTGTGCACACCTGACACACAGAACCTCTTGAAGCAGATTTTCACCAGAATTCATTTCCATAAAAAGACTCTTTCTGCTCCAGGCTGTCTTTGTGATTTTTATAATTTTCTAGCACAACTTTAACAAGCTTCTTTACAAATAAAAAACTACAATAGCCTTCGCTATAGAAAATTCTACATCTTTAAAGGGTGATGGTGAGGAGGAAAAGCTCAAAAAGTGAATCATAAGTCATCTGTTCTTGGGTCCAGATCTTGGATTTTCAGGAATGGTGACATGGCTTTGGGATTGTGTGATTCTGTGACTAGGCTGGTCCGGGTCGTGGTCTATCAGTTGAAGGCGTTTACTGTTGCTGCTGTGGGTTTGGTGGGTATTTTGAAGCCAGTCCTCCTCGCTCCCCCTGGCTCAGTAACAAGCTCCTCGTGTCTTGGTACTGGCTGTTGTCAAAAGGCATATGGTGGACACTCTGGACATGTGTCTTTAGGTTCCCTTTCTGAGAGGCTCGGTATGGGCAGAGTTGGCAACAGAATGGCCTTTCCCCTGAGGAACACACACACAAAGTTGAAAGGTCACATAGAGGCCAAGAGTGACACCATCCACAAGATTTAGAGAGGAAAAGGAAGTTTAAATATACAGGACAAAATGGTGCAAAGCACACATGAGACTTGCCGCAGCGGGAATGGAAAAGAAAGGGGAGGAGGCAAGAGAGCACAAAGCAAACGTAAGCCGAGACACATGGTGGCATTCAGCTA